>CAUYQU010072718.1:0-36539 GCA_963574635.1 Cheracebus regulus | reverse complement strand
AGAGAGAGCAAAAGAGTGGTTACAAGGGGCAGGAGGCAGGAGGCATGGGAAGACTTAGATCAGCAGATACGAAGTAGCAAATATGTAGGATGCAAGAGTGTAGAGATATAATGTATAAATGAAGACTATAGGTAGTCAAATTGTGCTATATATGAGATTCATGCTAAATAAGTAAATTTTAGCTGCTCTTGCTACATAAACTAAAAATGGATAATTATATGAGATGATCGATATAGTAACTTGCTTCACTGCAGTAACCTTTCTACTATTCATGTGTATTCTATGATATGTTGTATACTTTAACTATACACAATAAAATATATTTAAATAAATACATTTTATTAAGTACAGTAAATAAATAAAATTAGTAAAATCATTTTGGTTCTCAGTTCAAGGAGATATGAGATTTTAGCCACACATGATACAAAGGGATAAACTGTTATCCTGGATTCCTCTGTATTTTGGATAATATACATATTCTTTATTTCTTAGTTCAATGACCCCTAGGGATGCTGTACAAATGCTGTACTGGTAGCAACCAAAACCCAGTTAAATTGTCACCTCAAGTTCTATCAATAGCTGACTACCTTTCAAGCAACATACACACACACACACACACACACACACACACACACACACAGAGATTGAGAGAGAGAGAGAGAGAGAGAAAAGAGGTGGGGGGGCAATGGCTAGCAATTGATGCTGCAATTTCATTCCATTGTTGAATTGATCATGGTTTCGGAGAGTCTCTGGAGTAACAACCTTCCAATAGCATCAGGATAGGATATTAAGTTTAATAATCAACTGCAGAGAAAAGTTTAGAATTGCTGTTTTGGAAAATTGGACAAGTGGCTATTTAAGAATCCATCGAAGTTAAGACCATAAATTTATAGTAACAGTTCTAGTAGACTTCTCAGGATAGTACTAGCCAAGTAAATTATTAGTTGAAGGCAAGTGTTAGGGATAATGGTACCGATGCAGAATGGGATAAAGAAAATGAAAGTGTTGGAAAAACAGTGAGTTCCAGACAGAACAAAGGAAGCAAAAGAAGCAAAGCGAGAAGTGATGGAAGAGAGTGAGTTTGCTAAAGCAGTGTAGAGTTGACAGGTATTAATACCCAAAGGGTCAAGAAAACTTAAGGAGCCCTCATGATGTCATAAATTTTGGTGAACATGAAGGCTATGAGCCATAAAGCAGTCTTCTGTGAATATACAAGGAGGCCACAAGATTCAATAAAGAGTAGCATGGCTGGAGGGAATAGACCCAGAGAAGGGGTTGGACTATCCATCTGGGAAGTGGCAAGGGAAACTGAGTTGCTCACAATATCCTCTTTTCACCTCATCTTTTTCATATAGGGAGTTGAAGAGAAATCATATCTGCTATAAAAGAGGATATAAAAAAATCTGTTAAAGGGAGAACCAGGCTGCAGTTGGCACAATAAACTGTTGAAATTTATTAAGGAGATACTAAGACAATGCAAGAGAGGCCTACTTAAGATGGAAATGAGGTTTCAGGTGATAACATGGAAAAAATCTGAAAAATGGCAGCAGTCTAAGCAAGTTGAGGAGAACATCTGATACCAGAGGCTGGTTTGTGGAGGGAGACAGAAAGACAGAAAATCAACTAAATTTAAATAAACTAATGGCATTGCATGTAAAACTTAAAGACTAAATTCAAGATCCCAATGAATATAAATTTCAATTATGCCCTGAGTTTGGAGTTTATAGACCCTAAACTGCTTTCTAACAATGGAATGACACTTCTTTCTTTGTTTTTTTTTTTTTTGTTTTTTTTTTTTAAGGGAGAGGGAGAGGTTGATGATTCAGGTAAGGGTGAAGAGAAGACAATATAGTCATTAAAAATTAAAACTGTACTTATAGTGTGATGCCTTAAATAAAGAAGGGAGTAAATAAAAGAGCATGGCTATTCATTTTAGGGTCCTTCCTCAGTTTTCTTATCCTCCTGCTAAACTAATTCTAGTCAAATAATGCCAATTCTAAATATCATGCAAATTAAATTGTCATAGACATTTATAATACTAGCTAACATTCATCAAGTGCCTAATATGTGCCAGGGTATTTCTGCATGAATTACTTCATTTTATTTCCATGAGAAGCCTGTGTGAAAGGTTTTTATAATAACTTGCAATTTGCAGATGAGGAAGCAGACATACAGACTGGTTAAATAATGTGCATAGGGTCCCATAATCAGTAAATATCAGAGTCAGAATTAAAACCCAACCATTCTGATCCCATATTTTTAGGCACTGTGCTGTGTGATGATGCCCAGGTCAGGCACTAAAGATCTTGTCAAACATGAATACTTTGGGACTTTAATCAGAATATAAAGAGGTCAATTACTTGTGTGTTAGGAAAACCAGGTGATACACTACAGGATGAATTTGTATTTCCACACTTTCTTTAAACTGATCATCCCCTGTTGGGCAATTCAGTGGAGGAAAAGATCGTTATGTCTTCTGTTCTAGTTTTTCAGTACAAGTACCTACTTTACTGAAGTAAAGACCTTTAAAATTTTAATTATGTACTGAGTTTGGAGTTTATAGACCCTAAACTGCAAACTTTACTGAAGTAAAGAGATCTTTACTTTAGTAAAAGTACATACTGAAAAGAAAAAAAGAATGGAAAAGTAAAATTATTTTAATTTCCAAAAGCTGAAACCCTGAAACTCTCAATAGGATTTTTAAAATACTTACTAATGTTCTCATTTGAGAAGTGCTAGGAGTTTCTAGAATTGGGGAGAAAATAAAGAATGAGAGAGGGGAAAATATAAACGTTAAAATGGCATGTCTCTGTTGTACATCTTTTGTCTTGCTTGTCTCCTCATCCCTGATATAACGTTAGGATATTTAAGTGTGGGAAATCTAGCCTAAAGGAATCTACACTCTTGATATCTGAAGACAGCAATCTCACACTGTAGTGAGAATAAAAAGAGAGGTGATTATGGTACCAGCAATGAAGAATATGGAAAAGTCAGTTCACCTAGGAAGGTACACCATAAAATAAGAAAAGACTGTAGGACAGATTTCTCCTTTTGCTTTTATGATACTGTGTCAACCTCCCATATTTAGTTGTGACCCAACAGAAAAGTAGTGTCACCATCCAAAGAAAATAAGCCATGCTCCACAAGAGGGTTTCTCCAATATTTTCTTTCCCTCTACCAAAGGCTGAGGATTCTGATTCAGACTTTCTAATTTCTGTCCTCCGGTAAGGGTCCTACCTTTCCCAAGAGATTCTTGTGTCTTAGGAAATGGAAAATCAGGAAAAACAGACTCTCTTGTTATTTTTTTAAACATTAAGAAAAGGTCACTAGTCTTCAACAGTACTTTTTAAATAACTATTTTTTCCTCTCCTAACCAGAGCACATTTTATAGCTGCTCTTGTGCCCTCTCAAAGCACCCCCTCAAATTCATCTTGTTTACTCTTTTTTTGGCCTAGTTCGTGTCTATTTAACTATTATATACCCATTGCCTAGCACTGTGCCATGCACAATGCAGACATTCCATAATACTGGTTACTTGCACTTTGAAAAGTAACAAGAAAGGGAAGAAAAAAAGGAAGAAAAGAAGAAGTTAAAACATCGGTTGTTTATTTGGCAGCTTATTTTCTCTATAGCAAGACATTGTACAAAACAAAAAGTAAGAAGGCTACACTTTCCTAGTATATGCATTTACCAGAACTCCTTCCTTTGTAACTTTGTCTAAGAGTTGAATAAACTGTATTGTCTTTTATTCTAGATAGGCTAACCATAAGCTTTACCACCCAAACTAGAATACATTTAGGAGTAAAGAGGTCACTATTAATATTTTTCTTTCTGAAAGACTGCTGGAATTGATATAACACTGAGACTGCCATAATAGGGCAAATTAGGAAAATAGTCATTCTAATTTTTGATGACCTTCAGGAAAACAGAACTCTTACAATTAAATATATTATTTCTGCAAGGGTAAAAGTAATTCCATAAATACACATGAAAAAATGTTTCAAATACTTGTAAAAATCTCACTTTCCACTTCCCCTCTTTTTCTTTCCGTTTCTTAAAAGTGCCAAAACCTTTTCATTTATTCTTCTCTCTTCATATGGGAACTATTATTCAGCCTCTTTGCCTACTTAATACTTCCTAAATGCCACCTTCTCAGGAAAGCCTTACCTGCTCCTGGGCCTTTATCCACCTCCACTCCTGCACAGACTAGTTTAGATCCCTGTATTACTGCACCTACCACAAGTTGAATTTTACAATTATTTGTATGGTATTTAATGTCTGTTTTGACCAGTAGCTCTTAGGTGTGATGAGGACCAGAATCAGGTATATTTTTGTATTCCCAGATTTTAGAATTACATCTGAACAGAGTGAATTCTCAATAAATGTATGAATGAAAAATAGTGAACCAATAAAATTAGTGGATAAATGAAGGATTTGCTTTCATTGCTAAAGGGTGTTAATTACATGAGAGATCTCAAAATGCCAAATAAGCATTAAATTTATATGATACAAACATATCTACAAGCTACTTGTACCTTATTGTTAAATGATCCTTCGTCACTCACTTTCACTGGCATTACCAAGTTCTGAAATCCAGACCTGAATCTGTGACTTGACCATGAAAAGATACTGGCATCTGAGAGCATTGACAAGTGTGTTAGAGATTTTTAACTCTTATCAAATGAAGAAGATTTGTGTTATTAGAGAATCAGTGTATTTCCTATAAAAGCAATACATATACAAAAACGCTGCTTGTGTATATACACACACACACACACACACACACACACTTATATACACATATTAAGATTAACTAATTAAATACTATTGTAATGGCAATTCAGTAATTTGCTTTTGTTACTTTTGTGTTAGGTATATGAAAAATATCAGTGTCTCCTAGATGTTGTCTGTACATCAGGCTATAATGCCCCTAGGGCACAGAGGAGTTTAATAATTCTGTCAGAATTCCAAAATGGCTGGTAGATACTGGCAAGGAAACTGGTGAGCAGCTTTCTGGATTAACTAAAAGAGTGTCCACAAGTAGAATACTTCAATTTTTTGAAAACAGAGGCAATATATTAGAGTGAAGGGAGCATTAAGTGCCCCAATGCTAATTCCAATTCTACTAGCAAGAAATCACAATAATCCTTATACCCTTTCTGTAAGACTAAAGGCGCAAGTTAGATATTTTTAGTCTTGAAAGACCATTATAATCACCAATAGCTTTAAAAATTACAATTCAGGACCCACTCTGAAACTTAGATTTTAGTGCTGCCAGTGGTAGAGGTCTGAGTTTGTATCTCAAGTGCTTCAGATGATTACCACAAACATTCAGGAGTTAGAACCACTGAAGAAGTAGAACATTCATCTCCCTTGGTCCATGTTTCCTGAGTTGTATAAGTGGGCTGCTGTATAGAACTCTAAGTTTATGATTTTGAGGAAAAATAAAGTATAAGCACCAGCAAGCCATGGGAAAATGCAGACAGACAGACAGACACACACACACACACACACACACACACACACACACACACAATTCCTTTGCTGGTATTCAGAGATTTCATCTGCAGCTACAGAATGACACTCAGCATTTTTCTAACAACTAAACTTTTAATTACTAAGCAAATGTTGATAGTTGAATCTTAAATATATTTGCACATCAAATATGCTCAAAATCATTTATCTGATAAGTAATCAAACCATAGTGAAAGGCAAAAAACAGGAATAATAGATGATCTAATCATATTATACACCAGTCAGTTAAAATATTTAGTTTACCTCTTCAATTCCCTTTACCTGCCGTAATGGAAACCAAAATGTTTAGTGATTTGAAGCACAGATGCAAGTAAACTTTCTGACTCACCGTCACATGTGATAAAAAGAGGCTATTTTAAGCATAGTTTATAAAATTCACATTAATGAAATAGGGATAAAATGAAGAATGCCATCAGGAGGAGGCCATAGTGAACAAAAATTATAAAAATATTGTTAACTTTCTTTGCTACAAAGGATAACTATTGATAGAGTAGTTTATATTAACAGATCTGAAAATGGTTTTAATAAAAATTTATAAATGTTTAAAATGTCATCAACATGAGATTAAAATAAAATCATAAATCTTATAGAGGACAAAATGGAAGAAATTCAGAACATTTTTCTGTTAAACATAACAGAAGTTTAGCTTAAATATGCACTTTAATTACTCCATATATTTTGATTCCTTGATTTCAACAAAAGGGGTCTGAGGTTACTTAGAAAAAATTAATGTACTCTAATGAGATTTTCAGTAAATAGAAAAACTCTGTCATATATACCATACAAAGACAAATAATATTCAAAGAAATAAAATATGCATCCAGTGAAATCTATGCTACAGATTTAATGAAGAACACAATAATTTGGTTCATGACTCAAAATAGGAAATAAACTGATATTGGTTTCACTAAGAACTGCCTACTATAACATTCATTCTATATGGAAATCATTTGTAAAATGAAGATTATTTACTCAATTAATAGAAAATCTTATTCATTTATCCTTTACTTTGAGTAAATTATAAGGCAGAAGTTATAACTTGCACTTTTATGCGTGTTCTAATTGAAGATTAATTTTGACAACTTTAAATATAAGGTTTTATACAAATAATATATTACAAAGAATCATTAAATAAGGCAAAGTGAGATAATTTTTTCATATGCAAAACATACAGTGAAAGATGTTCAAATGTCCAAATAAGTTACACAGCTCATCCAAAAGTGTATCTAAATATACAGAATTTGGGTATCAATGTAGTAGTGTCTAATAAGAGATGGGATTTTTTTTCCTCCATCAGTAAACATACAATATACAGCTAGACTAACACCTACTTTTTGCCAAATTACCAAGATGGTTCTAAATAAAAATACATAATGATCATTTATAATTCTTTGAAATTAACAAAAATGTTGTATAAGATATAAAAATTTTAAAAAATTAAAACTTTAAAAAGTTCCCAGATCTTTAAAAATTCCCAGAACTTAATCACAGTGGTCTTAAAATGACCACATTTATTTGAGATCTCTAAAGAATTTTGACAAATATTTTGAAGAACCAGGAAAATATTTAATTATGTATATAATTATATATTTGGTATTTAATTAGTAATATATACAATTAATGTTATAAAATAGCAGTAAGAGAGGAATGATAGTAAGCATTTAGTTAGCAAATCCTTTATTGATTCTTTTTGCTTCTTCTCTGTTGCATTTTTTTCTCTTTGCTTCCTCCTCTTACCTTTCCTTATAGTAAATGTGCTTTCTATCTTTCACAGACTGTAGGAATTTGCTCTCATAACCACTTGATAAGGTCACCAATTACTGGGTGCGCCTTGGAATTTCAGGTCAAAATGTTTTCACTTTAAATTGTATGTTCCTACTTGAGCCCAGTTCCTTGTATCATTAACTGATAGAGGATCGTAGTTAACCTGGGTCCTTGATGACAAAGCTCTTCCTGCATATCTAAATCTATTTGCTCTCTAAGGAGCCAAGAAAATATCTACCTAATTGCTTTTAGCATAAAAGTTATTTGAGAGAGATTGCAGATTAGTTTTATCATTAATATAGAGGCTGAAATTAAAGGAAAATGAATCTATAATTAGGAAGCTATTAAAGGGGTAAAAATGGGACCTCAGTATCCCAACTACTAATGTCTTCTTACAATTTAAATGCCTTTGGGATTCACAATTGACTTGTGAAATAAACGAAACCCAGAGTGAAATTTCTTCAGATCAAAAATGTCCTGCTTTCCTGAATAAGGGACAACCTATGATCCATATGAGAAAGAGTACCTAAGTGAACTCTCAGGTAGAGAGCATAGATATCACTTTGGCTTTTATTCTAGTCAGAAAATAAGTTATTACTAATATCAGAAAAAATAAAATTTTAATGAGCATCTACACACTCTAAGAATCTCAGACTTGCCTGATATTCTAAATTTGATAAAATCCCCTCTGATACCCTGACACTTCTTCATGGCTTTTAATATACATTGTACTTTGATTTGCATCTTTGTATTTAATTTTTTAATGTTCAAATATTTGATATTTGTTCATTAGCTCTCTAGATGATAAGTAATATATTTTAATTATTATGTTCCTTTAAAACCAAACATCTCAATTAGTTTTTAATAGAGTTTCACTAGATATTTGCTGAAATGCTGAATTTTTGATACAGTGAAAATTAATAACAGCTAGTGTTCTCAGTGCTTAGCATGTATCAGACACTTCTAAGCATTTTATGCCTATTAACATACTTCTTCTTTTTTTTACTGTACTAGAGATAATTTTTTTTAATAACTTACCAATGAGGACACAAAGGCAAGTTTAAGTCTTTGGACAATTGTCATACAGCTTGTAAGTGGCAAAGGTGACATTTAGGCCCAGGAAGTCTGGCCCCTGACCCTTTGCTCCTAACCACTATTTTATTCAGTAATTTTTGGATGTTAGAAGATTTATGACAATTTTCAACAGTTGGCAAAATATATTCAAAGGCAAGCAACTTTACTGAAAGGAAAGTATTTAAACAAATAATCAATGGTTGAACCTCTGCCCACTATTCACTAGGGGAAAAGATAAATAACGGTTATTATTAAATGCCTAATATTTTGGTAAGTGCTTTACATAGATGATCTCATTTAATCTTCAGGATTGTAAGATGATGAGGATGTGCTTGCTAAAGTAGCCTGAAGACAGATGCTTGGTTGAAAACTGTTGTAAGGAAATGCTTGTTCTTCTAAAGAACAAAACCAGGAAAAGAAAGTAAAAAAGTTCAATGTTCCCCATATGGATGGGTTTGAGATCACCTGGTTAGAGGAAGAGGGAACGGAAACAGCATGATGACACTCAGAAGTGCAAACTTTCAGAAAAGTCACTGAAAGAACTACAAAATAGAGTCACTAGAAAATAAACACAAGGAAATAAAAAGACCATAAAACATTAACTGAGAACTAATCTGAAGTGTCATAGGGAGTGGACCTCATCAGCAAGATGTTTTTGTTTTGTCCAGTAGTTTACTCATGAAAGTGGAGAAAGCAGAAATTGGGGTAGATATTTTTAATGATAATATCATGGGGAAAAGTAAAGTCTAAATTTTTTGATTTGTTAATTCTTAGATCTATTTTTGAAAAAAATCTGTTCTGATTCTTACCACATTCCCACTGATATGGTGTTTATTACATTTTTAAGCAGATTTTGAAAAAAATTTGCATTGTCATAGTTTCTAAATCAAGTTTATTAATTAATCTTGGGTGCTTTTGAAAGAAGAAATATTTTCTACTTTCAGTGAAAAGGCCATAACTTATTCAAATAAGATTCATTCTAGAGTTTATTTCCTTTCCCTTTTGTATGTATGCCATAAACTGGGAATTCACTCAGAATATAAACTCCTATTCATTCTTAAAAATATGCATTTTTAAAAATTCTATCTTAAATTTTGGGTAACATTTTCTTTAACAGCTAAGAAAATTACTGTGATAATATAGATGCAACTTTATTAAACATAGAAAATGTTTTGTATTAAATCTTTGTTTTAATCTATAAAATGCTCAAAAATATAAAGCCAATATAATATGTTAAATAGGATCATTCTACTTTGGAATGTGATCTTAATTACTTTTTTAAAACTACATATTGTAAACAATAATGTCCTGATACTTTAACTGGTTTATACTTCACCAGTTTATGTTTGGAAAAAATTATCCAAAAATTATAAGGCAAAGAAAAGAAGGATTTTTTAAAAGAAATAATATACTGATGAAAACTTACATTTATTGTGTCTAATATATGACAGATACACTCTGTATGTATTTTACATTAATTAAATCATTTACTTATCTGTGCTGAATTATGCAGTTATTACTATAATGAATCCCATTTTACAGGTGAGAATATTGATAAATAGGTTGGTTAGAAATGTAAGCCTTGTTTCACAAGCCATAGAGTGTTCATATCAGGATTTGAACCTAGGCAATCTGATCCCAGAGTACAGATTTAGAAAAAGTGGATTTGTGTTCTAAAAGAATGAATACTGATACCTGGTAATGTGTTAGGATGTAATTATATTCTTTGAGGTTTTAGTTGAAGTACATATTGAGAAGACAACAATCTTAGGTCCAGTACAAGGGCAGTATATGATGGAAAAGTCTCATGTCAATCATTCTTCATTAAAAAATTCATAAACTTGAATGAGAATCATTAATATACAGAAATTATTTCTTTTCACTGGACCTCAGATTTCTTAGTCTATAAAGTGTAATGATATTAAATGAGTTCTTTGATAGTTCTCCTCTGAAATTCTACTTTTGCAAAGCTTAAAATAAGGGTGGCCTACCAGAATAATTATTTGCCCCTGTTTTCCAGAAGCTGTCCTCTTTTTCACCTGTGGTTCTGGAGTGATTATTAAGAGCATCCCTTTTATCTCAGTAGTGTCTGGTTGGGGTAATTAATTATACACATTGTAAAGAATCAGAGATATATTACAGTTAATTTTCACTTATTAATATTTATCCTAGAGCACTCAATACAATGTGCAAATAATTTTGAATAGATAAATTAATATACACATAAGTTAATGAGAACTCAAGGAAAATAAAATCAAGTGCTCTGATAAACATTTAGTATACTTTCAAATGTTCAAATATTTGATATTAGTTCATGCAAGATTATGCATAATCTAGTAATGGGTGGACATGGCTTCTAATCTTAGTCATTTACGCACTTGAGGAAGTCACATTTATATATTTTTTCCTTATTACATAATTAGGAGATAACTATCCCACTACATTTTTTATATCAGGATGACTAACGTTAATGCAGCATTGTGCTAAGCATTTAAGGGTGATGGTATTCAAAATATTTATTTAAAAGGTTAATGCAGAGTTTTTTTCTGTTCTTACATCGTCATCTTATATGTAGCATTGCCAGATTTAGCAAACAAAATATAGAAAATCCAGTTAAATTTAAATTTCAGGTAAATACAGAATAATTTTTTAGTATTAATATGTTCGACATATAACACTGGTGTCCTACCTTTTATTTGACAATCCTACCTCTATGGCATTCTTATTCTTAGATTTCTTGATTGATGACTACTAGTGATGAACTGATGAAGAAGTGTCCATGGCTGTCTCTTCCATGCAATCATTCAGGAACTCAGCTGTTGAAGATGGAAGGGCCTCAACCTACCTGGGTTTCTGAATGGCTGCATGGAGAGCTTCCATGGACACTTGTCCATTCACTCCATGCTGCTATATATAATAAGAAAGAAGCTTCTGTTGTTTTGTCCCATTACAACTATTTGGGGTCTATGAGTACAGCAGCTGGCCTAGACTACATAATATAGTTCTTAAAATGATAATCATTATAGGTATAATTAAAATAATAAATGTTTTAAAAACTTTAAGTAAAATAAGATTTCACAGCTTTCCTGTTCTTGGCTTATCAGGCTACTGACTGCAAAATGCTTTGACATATGTCATAGTGGTTAGGAATAGACTCTGGAGACAGCCCTGGATTTATATTCTAGTCTTTCCAATTGCCTTAGACAATTTGTTTACAATTACAAAACCTCAAATTCTTCATCTATATAATGATAATTATAGTGCTCCTTAATTAATAGTGTTGCTGTGAAAATTGAAATGATGCTTAGCCTGTTTCATAGAAACAATGATTTTGGCTGATTTTGTTATTGTTATTCTGATGAAAATGCACTGACATATTTTCTTAATAGTATTAGTTTTGCAAAGTTAACAAATTTTAAAAGCTTCTATTTATAATTTCTTTTCCTTATAAAAGTTGATTCCGCATTTAGAGAATTTGTTTTCTTCAAATCCATCTAATAACAGAATATAGGTAAATTTATTTGTTACAGAGACATAGATAAATGCATTACATCAAAAGATATGTAAGAGTATATGGGGTACTGAACCTGTTCAGTTTTGAGCCAGGGTATTTTCATTACCTTTGCAAATTATTTATCTCAACACTGTAGATGCTGATAATTGTTGATAATTGAATAAGAATGGTAGAAACAAGGGGATTCCTTCATTCACTCATTGTCTCTGCTTTTGTGTATTTGAAATTTATCATAATAAAAAATTTCATTTTCAAAATAAGATACTGTTCACTGCTATAATATTCTCTTAAATATGGAACTATTGCCCAAGATGAGAAAAGGTAGCAAGCTATGTAGTGGTGTGGTCTTCTCAATACAAGTATTGAGTACTTATCATTTGCCAGGCACTCTTTTGTATGCCATTTATGCAGTGCCTGATTTCACACTCAAAGTAAACCTATGCTGTATCATCATAATTATTTCCATTCCACAGATATGGAAATGGCAGATGGAGACTTTGAATAGCTCATTCAAGGCCACACAGAATGTATTATCATGTGTGTGTGTGTGTATTTGTGCATACACGTACATATATATATACACACACACACACATACACACACATATACATATATATGTATGTATAGACAGAGAAAGAGAAAGAGAGAGAGAGAGAGAGAGAGAGAGAGAGAGAGAGAGAGAGAAAGCAAACAAAAAAATGTCAGCAATGTTCCTGTGTTACTATGCAAGGTATTTTTCTATGTTTCCAGATGTTTCAAGGTCTATTAAAATTATTCTGCCTATGTCTGCACAGGCACTCCTTTGAAGATTATATTTGAGAACTAGAAGTTTTGACAGTGTAATCACCCATCATCTCCTTTCAGTGCCAAAAGGACAAATTTCAGCAAATACTGAATGCCTAAGGTTCTTTAATGCTTCCAGAAAGTATTGGTATTTTATTCATTTCAATATGCCTTAGACTCTTAGGGCCCATGGTAGTCGAAATGTTTCCTGATTACATAAACTTAATTTAAGTATTCCGTTTTGATGTTTCTAGGTAAGAGGTTGTATGCATATGTTTGTGTAAGTGATTTATTCAAAATGGTTATATTATATTAAAAGAAAATGCCCAGAAGTGCCACCTCTTATTTTCTACTTACCCAGGACTTTCTGATCCAGAATATATTTGAATATATTTACCTAATATTATATTCCCAAATGTTATGTAGTAAACCAAGCAGAAGATAGGGCTTTTTTCCATTTATTTTTCATCACTACTCCCACATGGCTTCACATTGCCAAATTGATTTTCAAAGTGGGTGCACAACCCAAGGTCACAAGAGGAAATATGACTGGACTTCCTAAATCCTGAAAATTCATAATCTTTCTGGAAAGACAGAATAATAAGCACCTAGATATGAATACCTACATAATATTTAGATATAATACATACATAATTCTGGCTATTGCACATTTACCTTACTTGTATAGCCATTTAAGAACATGGAATAATGCTCTGAAGATGCCATAAGAAATGTAAGCATATATAAAACAGTTCCTAACTTAAATAAAATACTGTGCTCCATATACAGAATAAAATAGTTGGTACAGTTAAGTATTTTTCTTTTTTAACTTTAGGTATAAAATGATACAGAATTATCTTGTTTCATGGTTAACAAAAGTCTGCAATTGTCTTGCATTGTTTTTCTAGATTATGGTAATTATCCATTAAGAATGAAAATACCTACATTATTAAACTGTTTTAAAATTTAGCATGAATTTATTTAGTCACATCCTTATCTATAGTTTTATATAATATCTTATAAAAATCAATTAGTGTATTTGAAGAAACAATTCCATTCTCTTATTAAAACTTGAAAATCAAAGTCATCTTTAAAACTGTAACCTTGCCAGGGTGTATGTGTCCAGGAATTTATTTCTTCTAGATTTTTTAGTTTATTTTCAGAGAGGTGTTTATAGTATTCTCTGATGGTAGTTTGTATTTCTGTTGGATCAGTGGTGATATCCTCTTTATGATTTTTCATTGTGTCTATTTGATACTTCTCTCTTTTCTTTTTTATTAGTCTGGCTAGCAGTCTATCTATATTTTGTTTATCTTTTCAAAAAACCAGCTTCTGGATTCCATGATGTTTTTCAAGGGTTTTCATGTCTCTATCTCCTTTAGTTCTGCTCTGATCTTAGTTATTTCTTGTCTTCTGCTACTTTTTGAATGGTTTGCTCTTGCTTCTCTAGTTCTTTTAATTGTGATGTTAGGGTTTCTATTTTAGATCTTTCCTGCTTTCTCCTGTGGGCATCTAGTGCTATAAATATCCCTCTAAACACTGCTTTAGCTGTGTTCCAGAGATTCTGGTACATTGTGTCTTTGTTCTCATTGGTTCCAAATAACATACTTATTTCTGCCTTTATTTTGTTATTTACCCAGTAGCCATTCAGGAGCAGGTTGTTCAGTTTCCATATAGTTGTGCAGTTTTGAGTGAGCTTCTTAATGCTGAGTTCTAATTTGACTGCACTGTGGTCTGAGATTGTTTGTTATGATCTCCATTTTTTTTGTATTTGCTGAGGAGTGTTTTACTTCCAAATATATGGTAAATTTTAGAATAAGTGCTATGTGGCACTGAGAAATATTTATATTCTGTTGATTTGGAGTGAAGAGTTCTGTAGATGTCTATTAGGTCTGTTAACAAGTTTTGAAACTGAAGCAGTAATTAATAGTCTACCAACCAATAAAATCCCACGACCAGATGGAATCACAGCTGAATTCTATCAGAGGTACAAAGAGAAGCTGGTACCTTTCCTTCTAAAGCTATTCCAAGCAACAGAAAAAGAGAGACTCTTCCTTAACTCTTTTTATGAAGCCAGCATCATCCTGATACCAAAACCTGGCAGAAACACAGAAACAAAAACTTTCAGGCAAATATCCCTGATGAATATGGATGCAAAAATCCTCGATAAAATACTGGAAAACCAAAACCAGTGGCACATTAAAAAATTTATCCAACACAATCAAGTCAGCTTCATCCCCGGAATGCCAGACTGGTTCAACTTATGCAAATCAATAAATGTAATCTATCACATAAACAAAAACCAACGACAAAAAAACACATGATTATCTCAATAGATGCAGAAAAGGCCTTGCATAAATATCAACATGCCTTCATGCTAAAAACACTCAATAAACTAGGTATTGATGGAATGTATCTTAAAATAATAAGAGCTATTTATGACAAACCCACAGCCAATATCATAGTGAATGGGCAAAAGCTGGAAGCATTCCCCTTGAAAACCAGCACAAGACAAGGATGCCCTCTCTCACCACTTCTATTCAACATAATATTGGAAGTTCTGGCCAGGGCAATCAGGCAAGAGAAAGAAATAAAGAGTATTCAAATAGAAAGAAAGGAAGTCAAATTATCTCTATTTGCAGATGACATGATTCAATATTTAAAAACCCCATTGTCTCATTCCCAAAAACTTCTTAAGCTGATTAGCAACTTCGGCAAAATCTCAGGATACAAAATCAATGTGTAAAAATTACTAGCTGTAGTCCCAGCTACTCGGGAGGCTGAGGCAAGAGAATTGCTTGAACCTAGGAGGTGGAGGTTGTGGTGAGCCGAGATCGGACCATTGCACTGCAGCCTGGGTAACAAGAGTGAAACTCCGTCCCAAAAAAAAAAAAAAAAAATCACTAGCATCCCTATACACCAAAAATAGATAGAGAGCCAAATCATAAGTGAATTCCCATTTACAGTTGCTACAAAGAGAATATAATACCTATATTACAAGGGATGTGAAGGACCTCTTCAAGGAGAACTGCAAACCACTGCTCAAGGAAATAAGAGAGGACACAAACAAATAAAAAAACGTTTCATGCTCATGGATAGGAAGAAGCGATATTGTGAAAATGGCCATATCACCAAAAGTCATTTATAGATTCAATGCTATCCGCATCAAGCTACCATTGACTTTCTTCACAGAATTAGAAAAAACTAGTTTAAATATCATATGGAACCAAAAATGAGTCCATATAGCCAAGACAATCCTAAGCAAAAAGAATAAAGCTGGACGCATCATGCTACTTAACTTCAAACTATACTAAAAAGGAATAGTAAGCAAAACAGCTTGGTGCTAGTACCAAAACAGAGATATAGAACAATGGAACAGAACAGAGGCCTCAGAAATAATACTACACATCTACAACAATCTGGTTTTTGACAAATCTGACAAACACAAGCAATGGGGAAAGGATTCCCTATTAAATAAATGGTGTTGGGAAAACTGCCTAGCCATATGCAGAAAGCTGAAACTGGACCCTATCCTTACACCTTATACAAAAATTAATTTGAGATGGATTAAATATTTAAATGTAAGACCTAAAACTATAAAAGCCCTAGAAGAAAACCTAGGCAATACAGTTCAAGACATAGGCATGGGCAAAGACTTCATGACTAAAACACTGAAATCAATGGCAGCAGAAGTCATAATTGCCAAATGGGATCTAATTAAACTAAAGAGCTTCCACACAGCAAAAGAAACTATCATTAGAGTGAACAGACAACCTACAGAATGGGAGAATATTTTTGCAATTTATCCCTCTGACAAAAGGCTAATATTCAGAATCTACAAGGAACTTAAACAAATTTACAAGAAAACAAACAAACGAACAATCCCATCAAAAAGTGGGTGAAGGATATGAACAGATATTTATCAAAAGAAGACATTTAAATGGCCAAACACATGAAAAAAAAAGCTCATCATCACTGGTCATTAGAGAAATGCAAATCAAAAACACAATGAGATACCATCTCACACCAGTTAGAATGGCAATCATTCAAAAGTCAGGAAACAACAGATGCTAGAGAGGATGTGGAGAAATAGGAATGCTTTTATACTGTTGGTGGAAGTGTAAATTAGTTCAATCATTGTGGAAGACAGTGTGTGGTGATTCTTCAGAATCAGAAATACCATTTGACCTAGCAATGCCATTACTGGGTATATATCCAAAAGATTATAAATCATCTGCTATAAAGACACATGCACATCTATGTTTATTGCAGCACTGTTCACAATAGCAAAGACTTGGAACCAATCCAAATGACCATCAGTGATAGACTGGATAAAGAAAATGTGGCATATATACACCATGGAATACTATGCAACCATAAAAGGGATGAGTTCATGTCCTTTGCAGAGACATGGGTGAAGCAGGAAACCATCATTGTCAGCAAACCAACACAGGAACAGAAAACCAAACACTGCATGTTCTCACTTATAGGTAGGAGTTGAACAATGAGAACACATGGGCACAGGGAAGGGAACACACACTGGGGTCTGTTAAGGGGTGGAGTTCAAGGGGAGGGATAGTATTATGAGAAATACCTAATGTAGATGACAGGTTGATGGGTGCAGCAAACCACAATGGCACAGGTATACCTATGTAACAAAACTGCATGTTCTGCACATGGTTTTTTTATGTGTTTGATGGCCGTGTAAATGTCTTCTTTTGAGAAATGTCTGTTCATGTCCTTCACCCACTTTTTGATGGGATTGTTTGTTTTCTTGTAAATTTGTTTAGGTTCTTGTAGATTCTGAATATTAGCATTTTGTCAGAGAGATAAATCATAAAAAATTTTTCCCATTCTTTAGGTTGCCTGATCACTCTGATGATTGTTTCTTTTGCTGTGCAGAACGTAGGTATATAAAAAAAACTCTGTAACTCAAGGGAAATATGAATCTTTGTGAAATGTGCTAAAAGTCTGAAAAAGCATGTAATTTCTAGAGGTAAGGATTGGAAATGGTCTTGGCAGGGTCTATTTTTACTACTGCCATCTGGCAGGAGTCAAGGACTTTCTGTTTCTTAACACTAATATCTTTAGCCTGTAGAATACTGTTGATTCCTTCAGTGAGTTTTAACTAGGGCAGTGGGCCAGTGATATTCAGTCTTGTTTCAATCAACTGGTAGGTATTTGATCATGTAGACTGTCTTTAATTTTTTAAAGATAAGCTCCAAATGCTGCCTTTTCTTCTAGAAAATCGTTATTACCATCAAGTAGTCTATATATTAAAATCTAAGTTATGGAATTGAGACACAATCAACAAGAAAATATTAAAAAAAACAAGTTTCATGCTGTTTAGTTGGCTATGTGGCATGTTTATCTTAATAGCATATTTGCTATGGTGATGTTTTTGTGTATGAGGGTGAGTCATTATTATTTCAATATTTATCATCTACTTCTCTGTAGGAGCAATAATTTGATTTAAATAAAACAAAATAAAAACAGTATTTCTTGACCCTTAGACACACCTCATATGGAAAGCAGAATGGAAAAGCCAGCAACATTTTTTCTCAAGTCGCCATTGCATTTGGAGATTATTCAAGCTTGTGTTCAAGAGATTACATAAAGGCCATCAAAAAGTAGGAAGATCTCTGAGCTTATAGTAAAGTTAGAGGGTAATAAGTGATTTCACAAAGGAGATGAGATCTGAACTAAGCCTTCAAGAACAAACAAGATTTTGACAGGGTAACTAGAAAGGTGCTCGAGGCAGAGAGCATGAGCAAACCAAGAAATAAAATTCATTATCAGAAAAAAAATTAGTTTTACTGCAATGTCTTTCAGCTATAGGGTCATAACCCATTTCAATATGTCTCAAAAATGCTTCTACTGATCTTTTATATAAGCATATTCTCTAATGTACTGCAGGATGTTTAACAATATCCCTAACCTCTGGTTACTAAATGCTAATATTAAGGTCCCTTAATTCCTTTAGTTATGGAGAAAATCCAGTTACCTATTTTCAAATGTTCCATAATAGTGAGTAAACCTTTCCCACACTGAAACATTGAGTCAAGATTCAATGAAGTTCCTTTTTCAATAGAAGGTAACAGAATAGAAGAAAAAAGAAAAAAAGAAGAAAAGAAAGTACATTTCTGTAGAAAGAATGATCAGATAATGGATGGCCTTGACAAAATTAACTTTTGAGCTCCTGAATTTTAGAGATGACAGGGATATGATCAAGCAGTTTCAGTGATTTTCAAACTTTGTATTTTATTAGCATATCCACTGGGGAAAAAAGCTTATAAATCTCACACACAGCTTCATGAAAACTAACAACCAGAAAGCTTAAGCAAGTTAACAAATTAAGAATGTCTGCCATAACTAAGCTGATGAGTCATTGGACATTTTGAGAACGAATACTAATTAAATACATCAAGGAAAAAAGTGTGAATTCATAAGGAAATGAATTCTTAAATAATAAATGACAACTGTTTTCCTACTTACCTTTGTTATTTGACACCTGAACAATTAAAATCTCTTACTTGGACTTCATGATCCAAATTAACTAATGGTGCCTAAATAGCTTTTCCATACCTTTCCTTAGAGGATGTAAACATCTCTTTCACCTTTAAATTTTCATGTCCAAAATTTACATGCACTTCATCTCAACTCCCTTAAAAAAAAACCTCATGTCTGCCATAAACTATGGCGGGCACAATCATCTACAAAATATAAAACCTGATTTAGAAATATGGCTCCAGTTCCCTTCCTTAGCCACCATCACTCTTATATTCATGGCCATAAGACACTAAGCACTACAGGCTAAATTTTAATGCATTTTGTTGGCCCCTTCAATTTATGTATGCTCCTCAGAACTCAACTTTTTCCTTGACTTTTGAGTCTGAACATTATTGCAATTCCAGCACAGGCTGAGTATCCCAAATCTGAAAATATGAAATCCAAATGCTCCAAAATCTGAAACTTTTTGAGTATTGATGTTATACCACAAGTGGAAAATTCCACACCTGATCTCATGGGACAGGTCACACATAATTATTAATAACACTGTATAAAATTACCTTCAGGCTCTGTGTATAAGGTGTACGTGAAACATAAATAAATTTTATGTTTAGAATTGGGTTCCATCCCTAACGTTGTGTATATGCAATATTCCAAAATCCAAAAGATGACAAACTTTTGGTCCCAAGCATTTTTTTTTCCTTTTGAGACAGAGTCTTGCTCTGTCATCCAGGCTGGAGTGCAGTGGCATGATCTTGGCTCACTGTAACCTCCGCCCCTGGGTTCAAGTGATTCTCTTGCCTCAGCCTCCAGAATAACTGGAATTATAGGCCTGTACCACCACTCCTGGCTAATTTTTGTATTTTTAGTAGAGACAGGGTTTCGCCATGTTGGTCAGGCTGTTCTGGAACTCCTGGACTCAAGCGATCTGCCCATCTCGGCCTCCCAAAATGCTGGGGTTACAGGTGAGCCATCACGCCTGGTCCCCAAGCAGTTTGGATAAAGGATTTTCAACCTGTGTCTCCTTCATGGTTAGAAGAGAATTTTTTCTTCCCTCCCAAAAATAGGTAAACTACATGACTAGAGTACTGGGTAAACCTTTGCCATGGAAAGGGTTATAAGACACTGTGATTACACTCTAATTCCAGTGTAACTCTGTTTCTGCATGTTTTCATTCTCCAATAAAATCTGAATAAGATTGAAATAAAGAAAGAAATGATTATACATGTAAATGAATGCTTTTGAAAGCAGTGTGGCTTGGTGTTGAGCTAGAAACCAGAGGGCTGAAACCTGAATACAGCCCACAAATAAAAATGTAAATGTATATACTTGTGGATAATTTGCTTCAGTATCCACCATTTCATATGGTATTATACTGGGCAACTTCATAATCAATGTTCCTGTACATTTTGAGTTTGTACTTACTGGTAGAGTCTTTTAGAACATGGATTCTGATGTCCTACAGAGGGATTACAAGACTGTGCTCTCCATGCAACTTTCTAGCCATAAAATGAGGGTACTAACAGAAACTATTTCTAAGATTCATTGTAAGCATTAACTTAGGTGATACATGTAAAGATGTCCTACAGAGGGATTACAAGACCGTGCTCTCCATGCAACTTTCTAGCCATAAAATGAGGGTACTAACAGAAACTAATTCTAAGATTCATTGTGAGCATTAACTTAGGTGATACATGTAAAGTGCTTAGCACATGTTCTATTATATAGCAATTAATAAATGTAAGTTTTTATTATTCTTTAGTAATGAAACTCCTGAAGCTTATGATATTGTGTTAGAGCAGGAAACAGGAATAAAATGCTTTGCCTGAAAGCAGTACTACCTGGGCATAGTTTCATAAATATAATTTTATGTAGTCAGCTTTAATAGAAACTGACATTAGGAAAGTGAATTTCAGCAGCAGAAAAAACTATAATAAGATTTCCTTGAATTGTTCTTTTTTTTATTTTGAGACAGACTCTCACTATGTTATGCAGGCTGGAGTGCAGTAGTGAAATCTCAGCTCACTGCCACTTCCACCTCCTGCGTCCAAGCAATTCTTCTGTCTCAGCCTCCCAAATAGCTGGGAATACAGGCACACACCACCATGCCTGGCTAATTTTTGTGTTTTCAGTAGACACAGCATTTCATTCTATTGGTGAGGCTAGTCTCAAACTCCTGACCTCAGGTGATTCACCCACCTCAGCCTTCCAGAGTGGTGGGATTACAGGTGTGAACCACTGCACTGGCCCAGGTTGGTTTTTAAATGTGGTACATTGCATTGAACCAATTCTTAAGTTCCAAAGTAAGGTAGTTTTCAGACATCTGTTCCATGTATCATTTTTCCAGGTGTGTGACTCCATGAGCTAAGTGTTTAAAAGACTAAAATTATGACACATAATCTAGAAAAGAGATTACTACTGTGAAAGAAGAAAGGATCTTATGTTGAGTTTTATAAAAATAAAATATTTTCTAGGTCTTCTTATCTTTCACAATATTTATTGAAAGAAGAAACTTTCAAAACTTACAATTTCACTTTATTCAAGAGACCTGTATAGGCTAAAACTGTTTTGTGGTTTGGTATACAATAACTGAAAAAAAAAATAGAGATTAATAATGCATTTGGCAAGGTTTAAAAAAAGAAAAGGAAACTTTACCATGTAAAGCCAAAAAATGTTCTGTTAACTGAGAAGTGGATAGAATGTTCAAAGTGCTTGCAGATCAAGCTCTCTGTAAAATCTGATTTATACTGCAGGCATCATAATGCCTGCCTACTTCAGAATGAATAATAGTACCAAGCTGAAGTCACAACAGCAGCCCCGGAGCGTTAACAGCAAATGTCTTCCATCCTAATAGCTGAGTCTGTGCCATTCTCTACACTTAA
This sequence comes from Cheracebus regulus, assembly GCA_963574635.1. Lineage (NCBI taxonomy): Eukaryota > Metazoa > Chordata > Mammalia > Primates > Pitheciidae > Cheracebus > Cheracebus regulus. The sequence continues at coordinate 14,477 of CAUYQU010072718.1, read as the reverse complement.
AATTCTGAGCATTTAACACTTCTTGTTGCATCTAAATCCAGATACAAAAACCTTCAAATCAAACTATTTACCTCAACTGAAATTTGTCTTGAATAATTCATAAGAAGAAAGAAAGATGGCAGTGAAGAAAGCCAAAGGGAGTTTTAATGAACTCTAGAGTTTCAAAACTAATGGCATAGAAGCTATTACAGCTTTTCCCTTCACCTTTTAAAAGGAGGTATGGGTCTCTCTTAACATTAAATACTCCCAGGAAACAGGAGGAGCAGTACAGAGTTCAGGTTTTTGCTTGTCTGCAATTGATGCAGGAACAGGATCACACAGATTACCAGAAGGGGCTCTCTGAATATGCAACAGTTGAAGAAATATCCAGATTTTCATGTTCAAATGTCTTACTAAGTCACTTCATAAAATTCTAGTGGTATCTAGGTATTCAATTAAAAGGAAGCTATGAAAATCAATAAATGTGATGGTTCTGGCCTAGGTTACACCAGCACCTGCTTTTGTATTGCTTTGCTACCTTCGAAGACTTAGTTGGCATAATGGGAAGTTGCCAGCTAGCCTACCTTTGTTAAGGGTTTCACACTCTGCTCTAATAGATAATCATCTCTGCAGTGATTTTTCTGGGGAATAAACCTGGCATTTTGTTAAATTATCACAATAGAGGCCATTTTACAGTGTCATTACTGTGTAGGTTTGTATTAATTTCCTATTGCTTCTGTAACTAATTATCATACATTTAAATTATTTAACACAAAATTATTTTCTACAGTTCTGGAGGTCAGAAGTCTAAAAGGAGTCTTTCAGGGCTAAAATTAAGGTACGGGTAATGGTACACTCCTTCTGGAGAATCCTGAGAAAATTTTGATTCCCTGCCTTTTCCAGATCCCAGAAGGTGCCCTTGGCTGGAGCCCTCCCTCCATTTTCAGTACACGTCACCCCAGCCTCTGCCACTGTTGTCCATTTCTTTCTGCCTTTGATCCTCTGGCCTGACTCTTACAAGGACCACATAGTTATTTTGGGCCCCACTTGGTAATCCAAGATTGTCTTCCCTTGTCAAGATCCTTGACCACATGAGCAAAGTCCCTATTGACATGTAACTTAGAGAAATTCTGGGGATTAGAAAGTTGATATCTATTTGGGGGGTGGGGGTATTATTTTATGAACAATAAGATTATAAAAACCAAATTAATTGCTGACTACAAGTATATTTACACATTAGATGTCAGGCCCTTGATTATAAAACACAAACAAAATACAATTCTGATCATGTTAATGTGACATTTTTCAAATATTTTCTAAAACTATCTCACACAACTTTTAAAAGCTCACTGAAAGTTTTTAAAAATACATAAATTTCTGAGTTGCTAACCTCTATTAATTAAAAATAGGTGGATATTTCAAATATAGTAAGACTTAAGTATTTATATCAAAGCGATTTTCGTTAATTATCTTTAATTAACTCTAAGTAACACTTTATAATGTATTATCTTCTTTAAAAAGGATTTTTTGACGGGGCGCGGTGGCACATGCCTGTAATCCCAGAACTTTAGGAGGCTGAGGCAGGCGAATCACAAGGTCAAGAGATTGAGTTCATCCTAGCCAACGTGGTGAAACCCTGTCTCTACTAAAAAGACAAAAATTAGCTGGGCATGGTAGTGCAAGCCTGTAGTCCCAGCTACTCAGGAGGCTGAGGCAGGTGAAACGCTTGAACCCGGGAGGTGGAAGTTGCAGTGAGCTGAGATTGGGCCTCTGTACTCCAGCCTGGAAAACCAGAGAGACTCCGTCTCATAAAAAAGGGGGTGGGGGGACTTGCATCTGTTATTTTTCCTTCTAGTCCACAGGTGATTATATACCCAGTGTCTAGAACATGAATAAGGACTCTTTAATGTTTGTTGAATGAATGAATGAGTGAATGAATGAAACAATTTAATTGCGTAAAAATCTACATTTATCTTACCAGAGTTTTTAACGCACAGTAACATTACTGGTTGAAATATTAAATGCAGACCTGACACTTGATTATCTTTTAAGAACTTTATAAATTATTTTTTAGACAGTTTCATTTCAAATATATTCCACAAATGTTTAAAGAAGTCCATAACAAAATGGGCCCATCAGGGGAAGGGAAAATTTTTCAAATAAATATGGACCATAGATATTATAATTATTTCAAGTTAATTCAAAAGCATCCTGACCTAGGACCTAATCTAGATGCATATGACCATCTCAAACATGTTTCTAGACTTGCTGAGTTTATAAACAATTAATACAAATTTTTGAAAAAATTACTATAAAATGAAAATAGAAATATTTTAATTGATCATTAGTCAATATAGTCAAGCAATATGCTAAAATGAATGTATTATAAGCTTTAAAAATAATATATTCCCTTTTGAAACTGTTAACAAAACTTTAAGATATTATTCTATGAAGAACTGCATTCTTATCCTAGAAGAAAGAGCATTTTAACAAGTGACTTATAAAGATTAGAAATAGTGAAATTTATATCCCTAGGAAAGGAAGTTTTCTAAGTATTTTACATTGCTATTTATCATTCTGGAAATTTTTACCAAACATGAAAATTTCACCAAAGATTATTTCACAATCTATTTCAAAAAAGGAAGAGAGTGTATTTTAAAATAGTTACCCTCATATAAATGTTCTCTGTTACTAGATTCTACCTAAGGATATCATGAACATGTTAAAACTTTGCTGCTACTTTTTAAGGACTATTAGTAACCATAAGAACATATGTAATGTGCTAAATGTTATTTAATAGAAAAATACAAAACATCATTGATTTGAATTTTTATTATAATCTGAAGAAAACTACAAGTGCTGATGGCTGATTACATCATTTACAGATTACACTGAAGCTCTTTAGAATTAATAAAATCATCCTTTTTTTACAAAAATATAAATATTTGATTACAGAAATCCTCACATATTTTCAATTCAAAATTCTGAGTTCAAAACAACTTCACTCCAAAATTCACTAACAAGATACAAAGAAAAATTTACTTTTTAATATTGCTATTCTGTATTTTTATTGGAAATGGAGTAATAAGAGGACACAATGTGGTTACAGCAGAAATAAAGCATCCTAACAGTGACAACAAAGGCAAGAATAAAAAATGATTCAAGCCTACATCTTCACTATGTGTATATGTATGTAAGGACTTAAAAAAATCACTTAATGAAATATTAATATTCCGATAGAAAAAAAGTGGTCTTATGATAATTGTCTAAAAATATGAACTAAAATGGTCAGCAGTTGTCTATGAGTTATGGTAGTATTTATTTGCTTCTTCATATTTTTGTTGTTTCTAAATGTTTTGCCAGGAACATGTATATTTTATCAAGCAGAAATAAACAATGTTGATCTTTCCAATAAAAATATATTTTGCATTTAATATTAAAGCCAAAAATGAGTACATGAACTTCATTTTATTATGTTTCCTAAGAAGAATAATGAGAAAATGCCATGCTTGAAAAAAACACCATACCTTCTATTCTTATGTGAACTTTTAGGAATTGTGAACTTGGAAAAAATATTTGGACCTTCTTTTATCATTTTTATAAAAAAAAACTTTTATATAATGGTGAACTATCAAAGACTGTGTATTCTATTATTAATCAAATCATGAAAATCTATATTTAAAACATAAAAATCTATATTTAAAAATATTCATGGGTTTATCACCAGTGAATAAGCATCATATATATGAATATATATGGATATATTCAGTAAATATTATATTATAGCACATTGATAAATATTGCACATTTACAACTATAAAAAAAATCTATCTGCCTAAGCAGTGCCTTACCTCTAGACAAGGAGTTTTTACAGTATGTATCCTAATCTTGTTATTGCTAAATCATCTGACTTATGATTTAGCAATAAAGAACCATGAGGCAACAAACTGTATTCTTGCACTACGCTTTCAGCTTCACAACTGTTTTTGATGAATCTGGATGGAAGTATGCAAAGTGTTTAATATTTACTGCTCCTTACATCCCTTGTAAACTACTATCGTTTTCAAGAAAAAAAATTCATGAATATCATTGTACTAGTTGAAAACTACTTAAAATTGTTCAATATATATACATTATTTACATCACTAGTAATAATCCTGACTCCCTTTGCATTGGATCAGGCTATACCTGGAATTTATTATTTAGTCCTGTGTGATGACTTACAGATTCATTATGTTATAATCCAAGAAATGTGGTCAGAAGAAAGTGAACTACAGTCTTGAAATCATGTTACATAAGGAACATCTGCAGAAACTGTGGAAGACTGACGTGTGCAGAAGTGGGGAGAAAATGAAGGCAACAAATACACTGTCTTCAGATGTATATTAAAAGGCAGGGTGAGGATTTGAAAATGGATATGGTGATTAATAAGTTCTCAGTTTTTAAACTAATTTCAACAGGAAGAAAATTCAGAGAGATGGATTTCAAGTAAGGAATCATATATATGTGTGTGTGTGTGTGTGTGTGTGTGTGCATATGTGTGTATGTATGTGTGTGTATATATATATATTATATATATATATATAATAAAAATAATTATTTGCATGCTTACTATTTGCCAGGTACCATACTCAACTGTATTCATTACTGTGTTTAATTTTCACAGTAACTTTATCAGGTATATACCATTTTATGGTGAGAAACTGACATTTAGAAGGTTTAATAAATTCCCAGATATGTGGCTAGTAAGGGTTAGAGACAGAACTTAAGCAAAAGGAGTCTAATTTTGAAGTCACCACTTTTATACACTATTCTGTGTAGCAGGAAAGATTAAAGTATTTGCTGGATGACTTCTTAATGGATTAAGCCTGGATAGTAAGCTCAGTCAGCTAGGCTTCCTACAGTAAGAAGCCTTTAGAATGACTGCCAGCAGTCTCCTCCTGGTATTGATGTCCTTTTTAATTCTCTTTTCTTGGGTAACTTGCTTCTAATCAACAGTACGTAGCAATGTTGAGGGGATGTACTTCTGTGACTGGGTTATAAAAAAAATGTGACTTCACCTTCCTGACCGTCTATTGCCTTTTCAGCCTGTACTCTTTGATGAAGGGGTCATATGGAGAGGGTCACCTGTCAAGGAACTGAGGGCAGCTTTCGATCAACAGCCAGCATGAAACTGAGGCCCTCAGTCCAACAGCACTTGAAGTACTGAATTCTGCCAACAGCTATGTAACTGAGCGTGGGTGCGGATCCTTTATCACTCTAGCTTTCAGATGAGATCCTAGGCATGAGTGACATCTTGATTGCAGTTTTGTGAGACACCCCAAAGTAGGGGTACCAACTAAGCAACACCCGGGTTCCTGACTCACAGATGATAATTGAGATGAGCAATTTGTGGGGTTTTAAGCCATTAAACTTTGGGGTAATCTTCTACATAGCAATGGATAACGAATTACACTTCCTTTAGGCAAAGACAGTGTTTTATTTGGCTTCATGTACCCCACAAACAGCACAGTTCCTGAAACACAGAAAGCAACTGTTTAATACCAATTGACTAAGAGTGAATACGTAACATTTGAAATTTTAGAATTTATTATTCTACATAGATCATAAATAAATACTTTGTCTACCACCCTCCTATCTGCTTTATCAGAATAAAATATTACATGTAAAATAGCCTAAATTCAGTAACTTTTTTTTCCTCTTTTCCCCATCCACCAGGTTTAATGTACATACAAAAGATTCACCCACTGTGTAAGTGTACTGTTTGGTAAATTTTGGCAACTGGGAAATATTCGTGTAACCACTATCACAGTTGAGATACAGGGTATTTCTAACTCCTGAAAATGTTTCTTTATATCTCTTTACAGTCAAGTCCCTCCCCAACTCCTGCAGGCAGATCAGCTTTCTCTCACTGCAGCTTTACATTTTCTAAAATCTCACATGCAGAAATGTATTTTTGAATATTTTTAAATGTTGGATTTGTGCTGCAAATGCCCTAAGGTATAAAGCTATCAATCCATATAAAGCAGCTGTGATTGAATTTTTTGTTTCTCACTCATAATTTTATATGGAAATCTCTTCAATGGATTCAATCTACAAATGAATACTTTAAGAAATGAACTAAATATTTCAAATGACATTTTAACTAATTGATCTTTGGTGGATTAACCTAATAAAGAGGACAATTTCTAAAACTCCTTAAAAATCCTTGGGATTTATCCAGATTTTTTTTCCTCTGAGCAGTAAGAGAAATAAGAATTATTATTGTACCATATTAAACTATTCTGCAGTGGCCATTTATCAGAATGTTCTAAATTTAAAAACTGAAAGAAAGTTGAGGCTATTGTGGAGCAGAAAAGGGTTTCATATTTAAAGTTAGAATTCCCTAGATTTTGCTACAACTTGGCACTTTTAAATGCGTTCTTGCTGATTAAATGTTCAACTCTCACTCAATCAGCCTGCTTTCAAAGCCTGATATTTCTCCTACTTGCATGTAAGGAAAATGCAGTCATCCAGTAAAAATTCTGGAGACATTTCCTTGAATGTAAGGGTTGATGACAGATGCATGAACAAAAGTGAGACCTTCACAATAAAGTATCAGAAAAAAACTTGGCAGAAGTCACTATTTGTTAGGAGTGGCAGCGTCAGCTCACTTTTGAATTCTTCCAGTCTTCCATTTAACAAATATTTACTGAAGTCTCACAGTGAGCTAGGTACTGCTTTAACTGTATTAAGTATTTTCTTCACTTACTTGGAGGGGAAAGACTAATAGTTGTTAACACAAATGCAGGAGCCAATGAAGCTAGACAGCCTTAATATGCCTACAATATCAAAACTCCATTTCATGCTGTATCTAAATAAATACTAAAGAGTTCTGTTGCTGTTTATCTCAATTTATACATGCCCTACAGTAACCACTTACAATTGAACTATCATATTTGAAGGTAAATAATACAGTGAACAGAAAAGCAAGTTTGGGGTCGGAATAACCTACAAGCAAATCAGATTTTGACTTTTACTAAGTAAATTTTGTGGCCTTAGGGAATACAACCTAACTTCTAGAGTCACACTTTCTTTAGATGTAAATGAGTACTTTAAAAGTACAAGATGTGAAATGGGACATGCTGTTGCTTCAAACATTTCAGATAAAGGCCGAATAGTAAGGACAATAACAGAAAGGATACTACAGAGCATTCCCTAGGCACCTCTCCTAGGGCTTCCTAACAAGCAGCCGAACTCGCTACCAACCTAGCACCGCTGGCCACTCAAATGCAGAATTATGGAGCATTTTGAGAGAAAAATAATCGCCCAAGCAATGAGATGTTATCCAAGGGAAGAGAAGGGCTTTGACTTAGATTATTTTCACGAATGCTCCAATATGTTAAGAGTGGCACACTTTGCAAGGCAAGGAAAGCAGTGTCTCAGTTCTGACCTCAGGCTTGCTGAGCTGCAGAAATGTGCAGCCAAATCTCCACATAACTCTGTGATGAGAAGATTCTGAAACAAACTGACATGTGGCCCCCAAAGTTTGGAGGAACGTGTGAACATTGAGACGACTGCTTCAGTCCCTCCTGGAGAATGCAGAATGCATAATGTTGGCGGACACAGTCTCTAACAGCAGAGAACAAGGAGAGGAGACAACAGACTGGGAGGAACTACATCCCATTGTTAGATATGACAAGAACGCCTGCATTTCCATGGACTCAGTCATCCCACAGAAAGTAATTTGCTAGCTTTAAGAGATTCCAGTGAAAAGAACCACCTCCCAAAATAAGTAAGGGAACTACAGAAGAGGGAGGTTCTGGGATTGCTGCTGAGGGCTGGAGCTGAGTGGTAGCTAAAGTAAATATGTCCCTTGCCAGAAAGATGAGATCCCAAACAGTGTGGTATATGGGAGAGGGTGGTTCTCTGAACAGTTTACAAATATATTTTACATGGCAGCCAGTCCCTGGCAGTAACAGAGGCACTGATTACGGAGAGAGACTTAAAAAATACAGTCAAAAAACTCTGCAATGCAGTACTAGAGGCAGGAGACAGGCCTGAACTAAGGGAACGGGAGTGATTTTGAATTTTATTTGAATTAAGTACAGCCTGGAAATTTTAATAGCTAAGACTGTTTTAATTATTGAAATTACATTGTGTTTATGACTTAAGATCAGAAAAACTATAGTCTCTACCTAAGATGAATCAAACCACAAGATGAAAAGATCTGATAACATGCTTGAAGAGAAAAAGTAAAAGTGTTTTTTGGTGGTGAGTTCAGGCCATTCAATACAATCATTATGTACGGATTACAGATAATACATGTTAAGTGCTACCATAGTATCTGGCACACAGAAAATGATTGTAATAAATATGAGTTATTGTTAGTTTTATCACCATGTCCCTGGCACTGCTAGTTACTTTACTTACATACATTACCTCTAGTCCTTCCAATAAATCCACAAGGTAGCTATTATTATGTTTATTTTATAGACAAAGAAAAAGAGGAAACAAAAGTGAAAGAGACACTCTGTACCCTCACAAGTTTAATCTAATGGAACCAATAATTTAACAACACTAACAGCTAAGAGAGATGTCACAATAATCTGAAGCCAACTCAGGTGACACAGGCTTCCCCAGAGGATCTGGTCCAACAAATAGGTGTCAGTTATTGAGGTGAAAAAAGGACAGGCAATATTTCCAGAGGAAGGGCTCAGTGAGGTTTAGAATGCCGATGTACAGGTACCAAGAACAGGACAGAGGAGGTATGACAGAGGGATATTATGAAAGGCCTTGCAACATTCCTTGGCAGTTTACCCTGAAGATGTTGTAGAGTCAACAGATGAATTTAAGCAAGGAAGAGGCCAGTGTGGTGGGAGGTTCACTGTGTGGTACCCAATATATTGTACTGGGGTCTGAAAGCTCTCCGTTGTTGAACCAGGAAAACTGTGAACTCTTGACTCTCCCGTATCCTCCTCTGCACTGCCCTTTAGTGTCCTTATCTTCAAAACAGAATAAAGGTGCTTCCTACCCAGTGGAACCATAATGAAATGGTAAGTTACAAAGCGGTCACGAGCCTTCTATTATGAGCTCAAAAACTGAAAATTTAAAAGTCAAATGTCCCCAATTTTTGTTAAAATTAACAACTATATTACTACCAATTAAATTTCCCCTCTGCTTCTCGATACATGTTATGTAACAAGTAAATTAAAAAATATTCTTTGTATTAGTCTAAAACAGAGCTGAATTTTAAAATGTCTATTTCTAATACAATTTCTAACAAAGGGGAAAGTAGCAAAATATAGTAGGGATGTCAGGATGGATAAGGGCAAAGGCTAACTATGGAGGCTTCACTTGAAGTTCCCAGAGTGACAATAGTAATTACAGGTTTGGACTTCTGGCAATTATAGAAAATTCTCAAGTGTAGCCTTTCTATTTCCTCTACAAATCTGCAGTAACCTGGTGATCTAATTCAAGTATCGGAAAAGACCCAGCTTTGATAAGATGCCCCTCTTTTCCAAGTGAATGCTTATCCTGCTTTGTATAAATGCCAAGAAAGGAGAGAGAGAGAGAGACAGAGAGAGAGAGAGAGAGAGAGAGTGAGTTGTCAGGGTGAAATATAATGAAGCCATCTTGAGAGAAAGTAAAATGATACAGAAAGGAGGGAATGGCTACTTGGTCCTGGAATCAGTTTCTCACCACGCCATCCTGGAGATGAAGCATGGAGAACCTTGCCAACTATCTCAGATGTTGAGGTGAATGGCAAAGTTAAGGGCCAGCCACACACCAGTTTACCAAGTGTGGTCTGTGAGATGCCTGAATTGTATGTAACATCAAAGGCTAGCTAGACCTATCACATGCAGCTAGGAAAGTCACAATATAGTGACAAAGATAATTCATAAACCTAGGAACTGTTCAGTCAAGTTTTGAGACAAAGAGTCAATCCTGAGAAGGCATGTGAAGATTCTAGGAAAGGAGTAATAGAATGAAGACAGAGCTTGTGCAATGGTCTACAGCAATGTGGCTAGTACTCCCAAGACTTAGGATGCTAGTAAGAAACCCTTCAAAACCAACCACTGAGAGTAGATGGATAAGGTGTACATGCCCTGGTCCTTTTTATTCTAACACTATCCCACACAGATTAGATGACGTAAGTATCATATTTAAGGTTCATTTCTGTGCTAATCTTTTCTCTCATATAATTACATGGTTTTTAAGAACTTCTTTTAAAAAATAATGTTATATAAATGAAATTTGAGTTGTCCTAAAACTAATTTATATAGCTCTTAGAAGTTGATTGAATTTAACTTCCTCCATTACAATCAGCATTTTTTTTTCTTTAACAAGGTTGGAATGTAATAGTAGTTTAGTATGTAATAGATTTGCTATTTTTCCCAAAATAACGATTTTAAGATATGTAAATGGATCATGTGATTACTCATATACATGCAAAATGCTTGAAAATATACTGCACATCTAGAGAAGTTGACTAAATAATTAACTTTTGCTTTACTTTCTTGGACTTCCTGGGAGTGGAAGAAGAAGGTATTCATATAACCTGTGTTTACCAATGGGATTCTCTTTATCTTACTGCCATTATTATGCCCAGGGCACAACACAAATGTTACAAGAATTGGGGTAGTGTTAACTGGAGAAGGAATGCAGTAGAGGCATAGGTGGCCTTAAGAATAATTAGAACTCTTTTTAACACAACAGCTTTTGGATATGGTTGGTACCAAGCCCTAATTTTAAGCCCCACTACATAATGAACATGATACTGCTATAATCTCTTTAAAACAGCTTCAACGTTTAATTTGGTTTCTAGGACAGATTGGTGTCAATCCACAGAGCCATGGGTGGTGCTTAGCAGAGAATTTGAATACACAGAGTAAGAAAAGGTAAAATCGGGGGAAAGAAAGGAGGATGGGACTTACAGTCAAGTTTTTGTAAGGTACTTCACTCAATGAAAATTTCATTGCACCCACATAATACAGGAGAAAGGAAGCTATGAAATGAAAGAGATAGGAATAAACCCTTAGAAGTATAATGGTCCTTGAAATGTGTATTAGTCTTCTTCCAGAGTTCAAAGAATATCTATAATAGAAACAATATTATGCTTTCATGAAAATGCATTTGTCGTTGATTAAAATAGAGTCACATGTTAAAAATCTTGTGGGATATGCTCTACAGGAATAAGGGGAGTAATGTGATAAATGGAAATTGAAAATTGTTTGGGTTCACATAGAGGACACTGTATAATCATAATTATGATAGCTTGCATTTGCAAAGAAATGATTTTAGTTTTCAAAGTGCTTTCATGTCCATCATCTCTTCTGATCCTTACAGCAACCCTGTGAGCTAGGTAGGGCAAGTATTATCACCCCCATTTTAAAGAAAAGGAAGCTTTCTATCTTTTTCAAATAGGTAGTTTTATGTTTAAAGTGATTATGTAACATCTTACTCTTCTTGATACAAAGGCATTATAAAATATTTTATAAAAATGAGAGTTAGTGAAGAAACTTTCCTAGAAAAAATAGGCAATTAAAGAGACTAAAATGGTGTGAACATGTATATACATTTGATATGATATGTGGGACATGGAAATTATTTTGTGTAACATAGTTTTAGTTGCTTCTTTATCCTTTGAGACATTTTCATATAAGTATCTAGCTACCATCTCAAATTTTACACCCAGAAACTCACTCACATCTCTCAATTCTTCCACCTTGATATAGCACCTTTGTTCATTTATTTATCCAGATTTGACACGTTCCTTGCAGTTTGGCCACCCTTTTTTTTTTTTTTTCATTTAACTGTCTCAAATCAATCACCCCCATCATCTTTTTTCTTCCTTTCACACCTGCTGTCCCAACCTTAACCCAGGTCTTCATTGACTTAATTCCACACTCCACTTCAGTTTATCCACTTTTCAATCTACCTTCAATAAACCTCAACACACCACTGGATGCCATCTTGTCTTCACAGTCATTCATTAGACCTGTATTTTTTCTCTCTCTCTCTCTCTGAAGTAAAAAGTACTTTGACTGTCTTTCAGAATCCTTTATATCTAGATGAAATATCACAAAATTTCCAAACATACTATTTTTTAATAAACTCTGGAGCCTCCTATAATCTCCAATAGTTTATGATCTTTCCTTCCTCAAGCCCTCAATGTCTTGTTCCATTTACGTGGAAAGCAGTTTCCTCCTATTTGTTGAAAATATTTCTTTCTGTAAGCTTTAATCAACTGTTACTTATATGAGTCTGATTCTCCACAAAAGACACTCTTTTCTGAATACCTATTTGATTTGTACTCTGTGATATTCAAGGAGAATTAACAGGACAATGCTTTATACTGAAACTGATCCGCGTGCACTAACTTGTGTCTTCAGTTATAATACTGAAGGCCTCTGACATGAGGCAATATATTTTAATATTGTTTTGACAACATCAGGCATCAAGAAGGGATGTGAGTGGATCATTTTAGTGAATAACTGTATCAAAAATAAAAACAAAATGCTTGAATATAAACGCATTTATTCATCTCAATCAGATAATTATTTAAGCACTGAGAATATAATGACTAAAACATTAACCTGCTGCCTAACCTCAATGAGCTTATGGTTTATTATCAGGAAGAAAACAAATTAATAAACACTCTTAGTCAGGGAACTCTAGATGCCTACAGTCACTTAAGGTGGCAAAAATAAATAACGTAAGGAATTTGACCAGTCTTTATTATGAAAGAGGCTCACAAATGAAATAACTCTTTTTGCTTCATGAAGCATGAAGGGTTAATGAATATTGCTGTGTTACATATAGCAGCACAGGGACCATAAATAGTTCAATATTACATGAAATATGAAGATAAGTGAAATGGCTGGCATTTCAAGTTGGCAGCTGGAGGGGAAATGATTTATAATTCAATGATATATATTTTTATATTCACCAAACACTGTAGGGCTAAGATTATTTAATTTTTAAATAGAAATGAATAATTATAATTATACTAATAAGCATTTAAAATAGCCTGAGGAACTTTAAAATTTTGCTTATTCACTAACAGAATAAATAACTTATGTTAATTTTAGTTAATTCTTCAAATTTATATAGTAATATTGAATTTAACTTACAAATGTTTGATAATCCAAGCCACCACAGAACAATCTGCTTAGTTGTTGAATTTTCTTTATGCCTCAGTATGTATTATGTATAGATTTTTGTAAGACGAACATTTATTTGAGTGTTAAACCATAAAAAATAACCAGTGACAATCTTAAAGATAACTATTTCAAAGATTACATTTCAATAAAAAGAACCTCACTGCAGTTTTTTTTTAAATGCTAGTACTGGCTTAATGTTGATAAATAACACATAATTAATTGCTATCCCAAATGTATTTTAACTAGCATGTGTTCATTTTTAACAACGTTAGGTATTATTTTCTCAACCACAGAGAAAAATAGAAGGAGAAAGAAAGCATCTGCAAAGTAAAACTAAATAAATTTTTATAATATTAATTTGATTATATAATTTATTTATAATTTGGAGAGATCAAATAGCTACATTAGAGATGAGCTGTATTTCCAATCATCAATGCCATTTATATTATCAACAGAACTTTAATGTTTCAAAGATGATTTCTATTTTTTCCTATGGACAGATTCATTATATTGAGAGAGGGAAACAGCAAGGAAAAAATGCCACAGAAATAGTGACCAGGGAGATGGAAAGAAAACCAAAGAAAAATAATGTTACAGAACTAAAAGTGAGAACACTATAAAAAAGAAAACAGGCCACATTAGATGAAGCAAAAAGAATAAATTGGATGAGGAACAAAAACAGGTTAACTTACTTAGTAACTAGTTAATAGATAAATACTGTAGTCTAGGTGTGATCGGGGTAAAGTTAAGCTCATGCACACCAAACATATGTTATCAAAGAATTTGACAGAAATTAAATATAGTGGCCTTAAGTGACGTATAACTGTGGGTTAAAGGAAACAGAGGGAACATAAGCCTGTTTGTAAACAGAGAACATAAAAATAGTAGAAAATAGAAATTAAGATGAAAAATGAAATAGGTTAAGTAATGGAGTAGGATTTTGAAAAGGTGTAAAGATGGAGAACTGAAAGAATTAGTGTTAAGAAGGACCCCTCTTTCCCTGAGATAAGTAGGAAAGCTGAAACAAGAAGTTATACACATGGAAAATGATAAAATTAGATGCTGACTACATTTTGTACAGATATACACACATACACAGTTCACACTGTTTTAAAGATCTAAATATAAACAGTAATACTTTAAAATCTTAGATCATATATGAGCATGTGACTTCTGTGGAGAACAAGGAGTTTTTTTTTTTAATTTTATTTCTTATTGCATTTTAGGTTTTGGGGTACATGTGAAGAACATACAATATTGTTGCATAGGTACACACGTGGCAGTGTAATTTGTTGCCTTCCTCCCCTTCGCCTATATCTGGCATTTCTCCCCATGCTATCTCCCCCCAACTCC
>CAUYQU010072713.1:0-33058 GCA_963574635.1 Cheracebus regulus | reverse complement strand
TTGGTCATCCGAGATTATTAAAAATGGCTGACCCTAACAATATGTACAAAAATATAAAATGTAAATTAAAAATACAAACAAATTTCCTTTTTAAAGTACTTTTAAGAAAAAAAGCAGGGCCTTGGAAGTTTTGGTTCTTTTTTCCTCCCCTGTTGCAAATTCTCATGGTTTGGGTTGGGTCGTGGAGAGCGCGTCGTGTCATCTGCGGGTGGCACTGCCCGCGGTGGGTGGGCGGGCAGGCCTCTCTACTCCAAGGTGACCACGTTTAGATTCTGAGACAGAAAGTGGAGGTGAATAGGTCATGGCGGCCTTTTTTTGTTATGTTTCGTTTTTTTAGTTTAACTTTTCCTTTTTTGCTGTCTAGTCATCCTCGTCGGTCTTCTGCTTCTTAGTATGGACAGCCTCATCCTCATCATCGTCAGCTGCCCGCTTGCCCGTAGCAGACTCAGCTTCCTCATCTTCATCTCCATCCTCCTCCTCACCATCACCTTCTTCCTCCTCCTCCTCTTCCTCCCCCCCTCTTCCTCTTCTTCATCTACCTCATGGTCAGCCTCCTGCTCCCCATTTTCCTCATTTGCATTCCCGTCAGCAGGGGCGCCTCTTCCACTTTCCGCCTCTTCCACAACTTCCTTCTTCTCCTTCGAGTCCTTGGTGGTGATTTCGGAGCTGGTGCCTACCGCTGCATCTGACATGGCGGGGCACACCGGTGATCCAATGCGGGGGATTAAAAAGAAGCGAGAGTTCAGGGACTCTGGCGATAAAGCTGCGGAGTCCGCGATGGCGAAGGAGGCACGTGGAGGCGAGCAAGGGGTCCCACGAGGAACAATGCAAAGATGGCTTTTCAGGGCAGCCAGGCTTTGTTTCTGATTTTATTTAGTTGGTCTTCTTTTTATGTTCTCTTAGTATAAAGGTTTGTTGATTTTCTTTGTCAAAGGAAAAAAACTTTTTGTTTGTTGATCTCATGTATTTATTTCGTTTCAACTGCATTTGTATCTGCTCTGATCTTTATTATTTCTTTCCATCTACTAATTTTGGGTTTGATTTGTTCCTGCATTTCTAGTTTTTTTGAGATGCACTGTTAGGTTGTTTATTTAAAATCTTTCTACTTTTCTGATACTAAGATTTATTGCCACAAATTTCCCTCTTAGTATTGTTTTCACTCTATCCCATAGATTTTGTCATGCTGTATTTCCATTTTCATTTGTATCAAGAAGTTTTTTAATATCCCGCTTAATTTCTTCATTGACACCATGTAGTTTAGGAGCATGTTGCTTAATTTCCATGTGTTGGCGTATTTTCTGAGGTTCCTCTCATTTAGTTTTGTTCCATTGTGGCCAGATAAAATACTTGATATGATTTCTACTTTTTAGAATATTGTTGATTTGTTTTGTGGCCTCACATATGTTCTATTATTAAGAATGTTCCATGTGCTGCTAAAAAAAAATATGTATTTTGCAGCAGTTGGGTGAAATATTCTGCAAATGTCAGTTATATCTATTTGTGGAACAGGCTAGAGGAGCCAGATATAAATGCATGTACTTATAGCTAACACATTTTCGACAAAGGTGCCAAGAACATACAATGGGGAAAGGGCAGTTTTTTCGATAAATAGTGCTCAGAAAACTGGATAACCATATGCAGAAGACAAATCAAGTCAAAATGACTAAAGTCTATTCTAAGACCTGAAACTATGAAACTACTAGAAGAAAACATTGGAAAAATAATCCAGGACATTGGTCTGAGCAAAGATTTTTTGTGCAAGAGTGCAAAAATACAGGCAACCAAACCAAGAATAGACAAATAGAATTACAGCAAGCTAAAAAGCTCTGCGCAGTGAAGGAAACAATCAACAAAGTAAAGAGACAACCTACTGGATGAGAGAAACTATTTGCAAACCATCTATATGACAAGGGATTAATAACCAGCATATATAAAGAGCACGAGCAATGCAATAGCAATAATAATAATAATAATAATAATAATAATAATAATAATAATCTGATTTTAAATGGGCAAAAGATCTGAATAGACATTTCTCAAACGAAGACACACAAATGGCCAACAGGTATATTTAAAAATACTAAATATCCTTAATCATCAGAGAGATGCAAGTCAAGACCACAATGAGATATCATCTCACTCTAGTCAAAATGCCTTTTATCGTTTGTCATCAAAGACAGATGCTGGTGAGGATGTAGGGAAAGGGGAACCCTCATATACTATTGTGGCAATGTAAATTAGTAAATTAGTACAGCCACGATGGGAAACTGTATGGAGGCTCCTCAAAAAACTAAAAATAGAACTATCATATGACCCAGCAATTCTGCTCCTGGGTATATATTCAAAAGAAAGAAAATCAATATATTGAAGAGATAGCTGCACTCTCATGTTTTTTGCAGCCCTATTCACAGTAGCTGAAATATGGAGTCAGACTAAGTGTTCACCAACAGATGAATGGATAAAGCAAATGTGGCACATATACACAATGGAATATTATTCAGCCATGAGACAGAATGCAATCTGTCATTTCCAGCAACATGAATGAAACTGGAGTTTATTAGGTTAAGTGAAATAAGCCAAGCACAGAAAGACAGATATTACAAGTCCTTATTCATATATGGGAGCTAAAAAAAAAAAGTGGATCTTAGGAAGATAGAGAGTAGATTGGTGGTTATCAGAGGCTGGGAAGGGTAGTGGGGAAATGAAGATGAAAAGAGGCTGATTAGTGGGTACAAATAGACAGTTTGATAGAGGAAATACGATGTAGTGTTTGATGGATCAATAGAGTGACCACAGTTAACAATAATCTATTGCATATTTCAAAACAGCTAGAAGAGAAAAATTCAAATGTTTCTAGCAAAAAGAAAAGACAGATATTTAAGGTGATGGATATTCCAGTTATATTGATTTGATCTTTACAAATTATATAAATGTGTTAAATTATCATATGTACCATGAAATATGCAACTCTGCTATGTAGCAACAAAAATAAATAAATAAGAAGAAATACGAATCCAGCCACCCCAATGGAAAGTCATAATCCTTTGCCATTTTTAAGAATGGATTCTCTAGAATTTCTTCTTTGAAAAAGAGTCCTGTTTCCATAAGGAGAGACCATGTAGCACTGAAGAGTATACAGAAATGATTCCCTGAAATCTCCCCCAAAAGAGCCTCTGGACATTATTTTGGCTAATCACACACCGAGGAAAGGAAATGCCCAAGTCTTTTGAGAACTGTCTAATACCTGGTCCAAGTTGACACTGAAAAATGCCAAAGGGCCATCATGGTTCTCCCATGGGGGTAGAAGCAGGTGAGAATCAGGTACAAATGGATTCGGGCCTCAGGTTCATATGATGGTATGTCCACTGGGTCATTTCTTCAGTTCCTGAAGTATAATCAGAATAGACAGTTTGCCAGAACTCTCATACTGATTCCTTGACCTGTGGAGTAAAAATTATTATAGTAGGAAAATCCAGGAGGAAACCATTATAGTAGGGAAAGCCTTCGAAACAACTCTGCCTTTGGTGAAAATAGTAAATCAAAGTCAATTTCGCATGTAGCGAGATTAGTACCACCCTCAATAATGTAAAGAGTAAACAGATGGTCATCATATCCTCATTTAATTCAGCAGCCTGACCTCTGGAAAAATTGAATGGATCATGGCACACAGCAGTGGATTACCACAAATTTAACCAATTAATGACCCAACTGCAGCCACAGTGCCAGACCTTGTATCTTTACTAGAGAAGTTTAATGCAGCTTCTGATATGCAGTATGCAGCTATTATTGTGCAGAGTGCATTATTTTTTTTATCCATTAGGAAAGGGACTAGAAACAGCATGCATTTACAAGGGAAAGGCATCAGTACATATTCACAGCTTTTTCCTGTTGCATGAGTAGCCTCATTGTCCTACTTTCCATTGCAATGGAAAGGCTGAAGGACCTTGGACCATCCAGGCACAATTCAGAATATCATATTGGTCCACCACACTAACTCCTCCTTAAGTTGTATGGGCCTCAAAGGATGGGAACTTCCATAAAGGTGAAGTTCTGAGAGATTCAATGATCTAGAATATGCTGGGACATCCCCTCAAAGTAAAGGACAAGTTGTGGCACATTTTCCTAATATTCCTAAAGGCACCATATGGGCTCAGACAGCTATATGTGCCCAACTTTTCCAACCCCACTGCATAGCAGCTGTGTGGTTTGATGAAGACTCACTCCACTCTACCCAGGTCTGAGAGTGGGCCCTGATTAGACTGAGCCAACTGAAGAATTTCCACCACCTCCAAGCCATACTTACTGGTTATGGGTGGGTGACCTGGGTTAGTCTATTCACAATAAAGCTTGGAACTTCTATTTGGTGGCTAAGGGAGGAGAATCCTG
Organism: Cheracebus regulus; assembly: GCA_963574635.1. NCBI lineage: Eukaryota > Metazoa > Chordata > Mammalia > Primates > Pitheciidae > Cheracebus > Cheracebus regulus. The sequence continues at coordinate 28,672 of CAUYQU010072713.1, read as the reverse complement.
TTCTCTCCTCCAGTGAAGAAGAAAGCATGTAGCTCTGGGAGCCCCAGCAACACCCTGGCTTCTCTGAGGGAAGCCAGCTTGAGAATAAACCTAATGAATGATACCTAGAGACTTGCAGAACCAAGGGGATCATAGAGAAACCAAACTTCCACCTGACAATATAGGGACCAAGCAGCCCAGAAGCCTGCTCTACCTGTGAGCTTTCCCAGTGTTTGAGCCAGTATGTTCCACCCTTGCAGGTTAAGCCACCTTGAATGAGCCTTCTGATGTTTGCAGCATATTGAGTCTTAGTTCCTGCAGGACCTCCTCAACATCATGTCAACACCAAGAGAAGCACAAATCTGGCTCCAATCCACTGGCCAGCAACGTCAACCTCTTCTCAAGGAAATTCTGACAGAACAGTGAAAGGGGAGTTTATTGCACAAATAGAATAAGACACATGCTTTGCTGTCTCTGTCCTCAAAGTCCAATGACAATTGCTATTATCTCCTTTTCTCTTCCCATCATTCCCCATCTCCCAAGCCCCCAATAAATCCTCCTGTCCTCCCTCCTTTTCTCATTTTCTCCACCCCTCACCTTGGTCAGCAAAACAAGATCCTGAGAGGTGCCAGAGCAAGTGAGAATCCTGAGAAGGCACAGGGCAGATGGGAGGGGTGCCCATGCCTGGAATTTGAGATTTCATCCTTTACCTGTGCCATGCTCTGGGTACAAAGAATCTTCATCAAGACAAGAGCATCTTTTCAAACTCATCTTATTAAAAAAAAAAAAAAAAGAAGAAGAAGAAGAAGAAGAAGAAGAAGAAGAAGAAGAAGAAGAAGAAGAAGAAGAAGAAGAAGAAAAAGAAGAAGAAGAAGAAGAAGAAGCCACATTGAGAGAGACACAGATAGCGGAGGCCATATGAGTAGGGAGGCAGAGACTGTAATTCTGCAGCCTCAGGCCAAGGAACACCCAGAGACACCAAAAGCTGGAGGAGGCAATAAGGATCCTCCCCTAGAATCTTCAGTGGGTCAGAAAAGATCCTCCTCTAGAGCCTTCATGGGGGATGCAGCTGTGCTGACACCTTGAGTCCAGGGGAAAGTGAGCATGGTGGAAGAATGGGCTTTTGGCTCATTGACTCACCACCTCTGAGGACTCCCAGGGGCCTCTACTGTGCACCACCGTAGACCTTCCTGGCCTCATCTGTCTCTGATCCCAGCCCCAGCTGTGGTGGCCAGGTCTTCACAGGCTCTGTTCAACTTCCTGCAGCAGTGACCGGACAGCACCTTGCTCAATACTGGACTCAGGATGCCAGGCACATGCACTATTCAGAACTATGAGGAATTAACACCAAATAGGCTAACCTTTAACCAACAAGGGTTTCAAGTCAGTGGAAAATTGCTACACTCTCTCTACCTTGAATGATTGCTCTAAGATGATGCTTATGGGATCATTGGAGGAGATCAGGCAGTCACAGAAGGTGGAGCCAGGGCACTCCTCCACCCAGCCTCACTTGCTGTCCCGTACCTGATCCTGGGACCACACTGCCTAACAGTCCTCAAACAAAAGCCTCTGTCTTAGGTTCTGCTTTTGGGGAATCCAGGCTCAGGCAGGATTCACACGTAATTCTAAAGCAGGGACTATTCCATCTGGCTGCACGTGATTGTTCTTCAAGCTAAAGCCAGTGAACAGCCATGTATTAAATAAGATCCAGATGAGGCTGTTTTAACAAGCAACCTTGAGTACAGTGACTTCAAAAGGAAACAGTTTATTTTTCACTTGTGTAGAGTCTGGGTAGACCAGCCAGGGCTGGTGAGGCGCTAGGAAGCAGGGCACGCTACCTCGGTCTGTGCCATCACCATGACCAGTGTCAAAGCGTGCTCTTGTCACATACCTGCCTGCAGGAAGAGGGAAGACGAAGAGTGCTCCCTTTTTGTGCTTGGCTCATACCTCCTTGACCAAAATTTGTCTACAAAATTTTGTTATCACAATTTGGTCACACCCCTTGCTGCAAAAGATGTTAAGAAAAGTGGTTTCAGCTAGATGGCCATGTACCCAACCCAATCTGGTGGATTCCATGATCAAAGGGAAACTGGACTGATGAATACTGGAAGACAAGAGCATCCTCTGCTGCCAATGAAACTGCTTTCAGAAATCTACAACGACAGACACCCTACCATGCAAAACAAACCAACTTGGAGGGAACACAGTGAACATGAGTGGCATTGATCCAGGGCCTCCAAGGAGCAGAGTCCCCTACATTCAGATCAACTAGTAATCTCACAACTGTCCTATGAGACCTGTGCTCTATCATTCCCATTTTACAGATGAAGACACTGAGGCTCAGAAGAAGTAATGTTCTCAAGGTCAAGAAGTGCCATAGTTGGAATTTGATCTAACACACATCTCCTCGAGTGGATATTCTTGACTCCTTTATCACACTGCCTCCCTTTGAGAGCCACTAACTTCCTGTCTTCAACTCTTCCAACTCATAATGACCCTCTCTGGATCATTACGTTTGACAACCTCTCTGGTGGCCCCATAAGCTGATGGTTATTGATATGGTTTGGCTCTGTGTCCTCACCCAAACCTCATGTTGAATTGTAATCCCCATGTGTCAGGAGAGGAGCCTGGTGGGAGGCGATTGGATCATGGGGGTGGATTTCCTCCTTCCTGTTCTTGTGATAGTGAGTGGGTTCTTATAAGATCTGATGGTTTAAAAGTGTGTGGTATTTCCCCCCTTGCTCACTCTCTCCTGTCTACATGTGAAAAAAGTCCTTGTTTCCCCTTCCCCTTCCACCATGATTGTAAGTTTCCTGAGACCTCCCCAGCCATTCAGAACTGTGAGTCAATGAAGCCTCTTTTGTTTATAAATTACCCAGTCTCAGGTAGTATCTTTATAGCAGTGTGAAAACGACTAATACATTTATACTCTTGTGTGGTCCCCTACCCTTGAGTGTCAGTGGGGCCTGTGATTTGCGATGAGATGTACATTATTATGATACAAAAGATCATAACCTCTCCTGCTGGGTGTGAAGAAGCAAGCTGCCATGTTGAAAGCTGTCCTATGGAGAGGGCCACATGGCAGTGAACTGACAGCAGCTCCAGGCTCCATCCAAAAAACAAAGTGAGGTCCTCAGCCCAGCAGCCAGTAAGGAGCTGCCAAAACCTGTGAGCACAGAAGCAGATCATCTCCCCAGTCAAACCTCAGATGGGACCACAGCCCCAGCCAATATCTTGATTGCAGCTTTGTTAGGGCATGGAGCAGAGGACCCACCCATTCTGTGCCCAGACTCCTGACCCACAGAAGTATGAGATAATAAATGTGAAGTGGTTTAAGCTGCTAAGTTTATATAACATTGCTATACAGTCATACATAACTAATACAGTCTTAGTTTCCCTCTCTGAAAATGGGCAAAATATGCCACCTTTCAATGTACACTCAGCCAGCGGGAAGGAAGCCATTCTCCTATACTCAGCTGTACTAGTTTTCTATAGATGCTTTCACAGAGTACCACAAGCTTTGTGGCTTAAAACAACACAAATTTACTCGCTTGCAGCCCTAGAGGTCAGAATTCTGAAATCAGTCTCACTGGGCTAAGGTCGAGGCATTGGCAGGGCTGCTTGTTCCTAGGGGGACTCTAAAACAGAATTATTTTCTTATCTCTTGCAGCTTCTAAATTCCATCTTTATTACCTGGCTCATGGCCCTTTCTTTCATTTTCAAAGCCAGCAATGTCACTTTTTCAAACTCTCCTTCCAACCTCACATCACTTTTATAACTCTGACTCTTCTGTGTCCCTTTATAAAAACATTTACAATTGCATTAGGTCAACCCAGATAATCCAGGATAGTTCGTAAACGTGTGTTCTTTTAAGCTGCTAAATTTGTGGTAAGATTGTTACATAGCAACAGAAAACTAATACTGTGTGTACTAGTCAAAGTTCTCCAGAGAAACAGAACCAATAGCATATGTAGAGAGAAAAGGAAGTTTATTATGGGAACTGGCTCCAGGACTTATACCACCAGGACCACCACCATCTAGGGAAGCTGATGGTATAACTTCCAGTCAGTCCTGGAATCCAAACCTGAGAACTGAGAGCTCCACTGTCCAAGGACAGAAGAAAATGGATGTTCCAGCTCAAGAAGAGAGAGCAAATTCATTCTTCCTCCACTTTTTTGTTCTACCTGGACCCTCAACAGATTGTCTGATACTTACACACATTGGTGAAGGCAGAGTTTCTTTACTCAGTCTATTGATTCAGTGCTAATCCCTTCCAGAGAGATCATCACAGACATACCCAGAAATGTTTTACCAGCTATCTGAGTATCACTTAACCCTGTCAGTTGGCACATAAAATTAACCATCATGCTATCTCAAGACCTTAACTTAATCACAGGTGCAAATTCCCTTTGCCCATAGGGTATCATACTCCCAAGTTCTGGGAATTAGGATGTGAACATCTGTGGAGGCCTTTGTTCAGCCTACCGCATCATCACACCTTAGGAACACAACCAATGCTGGTTCACCAAGACACCCACATTCATTAGTTTGGTTTTTCATCTGTGCTAGAGCACCTCCGATGCCTGGCATGGGTTCTGGTATTGCAAATAAATTTACAATGTCTGCTCTCTAGGGGGTGAAAAAAGAAACATCTGAATAGTTGTAAAAGGAAAATTGAAAGTTTATATTTCTTCAATGTCTACCATATGTGATTAGTCTTCCATTGATCCTGTAACATATTACAAAGAACTTGTGGCTTAAAACAACACAGTGGCTGGAGCCGCTGCCACCAAGTCCAGATCTCATTGCTGTGCTCCCCCGATGGCCACCCAGTGTGCAATCCAGATTCCTTTTGGTTCCAAGTCCAATATGGCAATTCTCAAGGATCAGCTGATTCATAATCTTCTAAAGGAAATATAAACGCCCACCCCGCCCAGAATATGATTACAGTTGTTGGGGTTGGTGCTGTTCACATGGTCTGTGCCATCAATATCTTAACGAAAGACTTGGCAGATGAACTTGCTTTTGTTGATATCATGGAAGACAAATTGAAGGGAGAGATGATGAATCTCCAACATGGCAGCCTTTTCCTTAGAACACCAAAGATTGTCTCTGGCAAAGACTACAATGTAACTGCAAATTCCAAGCTGGTCATTATCATAGGTGGGGCACATCAGCAAGAGGGAGAAAGCAGTCTTAATTTGGTCCAGTGTAATATGAACATCCTTAAATTTATCATTTCTAATGTTATAAAATACAGCCCAAACTGCAAGTTGCTTATTGTTTCAAATCCAGTGGATATCTTGACTATGTGGCTTGGAAGACAAGTGGCTTTCCAAAAAGCTGTGTTTTTGAAAGTGGCTGCAATCTGGATTCAGCCCGATTCCATTACCTGATGGAGGAAAGGTTGGGAGTTCACCCATTAAGCTGTCATGGGTGGGTCCTTGGGGAACATGGATACTGTAATGTGTGTGGAGTGAATGTTGCTGGTGTCTCCCTGAGGACTCTGCATCCAGATTTAGGGACTGATGCAGATAAGGAACTGTGGAAAGTGATCCACATGGAGGTAATCAAGAGTGCTTATGAGGTGATCAACTGAAACGCTTCATATCCTGCATGTTTGGACTCTCTGTAGCAGATTTGGCAGAGAGTATAATGAAGAATCTCAGGTGAGTACACCCAATTTCCATCATGATTAAGGGTCTCTATGGAATAAAGGATGATGTCTTCCTTAGCATTCCCTGCATCTTGGGACAGAATGGAATCTCAGACCTTTTGAAGGTGACTCTGACTCCTGAGGAAGAGGCCCATTTGAAGGAGAGTGCAGATACACTTTGGGGGATCCAAAAAGAGAGGCAATTTTAAAGTCTCCTGATGTCATACCATTTCACTGTCTAGGCTACAACAGGATTTTAGTTGTGCACATTGTCCTTTTTATCTGATCTGTGATTAAAGCAGTAATATTTTAAGATGGACTTGGAAAAACATCAATTCCAGGAAGTTAGAAATAGGAATGGTTTGTAAAGTCCTGCAGCTACATCCTGATACTGGATGGTAGTAATCTTGTGTAGTCCTAAACTGGTTAGTGTGAAATAGTTCTGCCACCTCTGAGGCACCACTGCCAATGTTGCACAAGCTGCAGTCGCCCCTTGAGCCAGAGAGATGTTCATTCGTTGTATAACTTCCTGGCTCCTTCTCTGAGCATGCCTAGTCCAACATTTTTTCCCAGTCACATCCTGGCATTCAGTGTATAGATCCAATATCGCATGTCTTGTTCCAAAGGATCTTATTTTGTGAACTATATATATCAGTAGGGTACATTACCATACAATGTAAAAAGATCTACATATAAACAATGCAACCAACTATCCAAGTGTTACACCAACTAAAACCCCCAATAAACTTTGAACAGTGAAAAAAAGTGGTTTGGTGTGTGGGAACAGAAGAGGTGAGAGAGAGTGCCTGGGACAGAACCTGGGGAGCACCAGCAGCCAAGGAACAGGCAGAGGAGGTGGGGGAAGGTGTGACTGCGGGTGCTAGGGCAGGGAGGTGGCAAGGAGGTGCCAGGGCTGGTGGAGAACGTCTGCAGGGACCCTTGTGGAGAGCAGGGGGTGCTGCTGAGAGGCAGAGAGTCCTTTGGAGAGGGGTTGAGTCCCTACAGTTGCTCCCGGCAGCCAGGCTGGGACTGTGGAGGTGGCTGCGTGCTGTGGGAAAAGGTGGAGTGCTCATGGAGGAGTCAACACTTTGTTCCAGTGGTGTCTCCAGGCTAAGAGGGTGTAGACGGTGGCACTGGAGGAGGTGGGGGGGAGGTGGTTCAAGGCCACTAGGCTGAAAAATGAGGAGGGTCTGTCTGGTTAAGGATAGCTCAGTGTCACTGTTCTTTGGATTTCTGGTACATTTTCCTCAATGTGACTTCAGTTCAAAGGAAGAAAGCATGACCTTGCTAGTTTAAAAAGGAAGTTTGGTGGGACAAACAAGTCAATTAAAGTTAGCACGTGGCACCTGAGACCGTGCCTAGAAGGTCTGAATGAGGAAGCGTTTGTAGTGTGTGTGCACCATTCTGTGCGGCACTTTGGCACCCACAAAACAGGGGAGACCATTAAGGGACCTTGGGCACCCACCCTCCCTCTCCCTCCATTGTGAACTTCAGGAACACCACTTACTGCAGACTCTTCCAGCATTGGAGAGCTCACATTTTAGCATTTTCCTCTGGAAAGTCATAACCCATTCCTTTGAACCATCAATCCAGCTTTGTTATATGAAGGAAGAATAATATTTCCCTTTCCCTAATTCAAATACATGCTTCTGAAAATGCACACACTGCAGCCACTACAGAAGTCAGCTGGGGAGTGTCATCTCCCTCCCTAGAGACTCCTCTCGCCCTTGTCCACTGACTTGCTTCTGTCAGCTTGGTAGTTGCTGGTGCAGACATCCAATCACTGTGCAGGTATTCGAGTGTCTGCCTCATGCTGAGAACTGGGGATACAGAGATGAAAAGATGCAGGCCTTGCCTTTTTGTTTTGTTTTGTTTTTTGAGACAAGTCTCGCCCCGTCGCCCAGGCTGGAGTGCAGTCGTGTGATCTCAGCTCACCGCGACCTCCGCCTCCCGGGTTCAAGTGATTCTCCTGCCTCGGCCTCCTGAGTAGCTGGGACTACAGGCGAGCGCCACCACACCTGGCTAATTTTTATATTTTTAGTAGAGATGGGGTTTCACCATGTTGGCCAGGCTAGTCTCGAACTCCTGACCTCAGGGGATCCACCTGCCTTGGCCTCCCGAAGTGCTGATTACAGGCGTGAGCCACTGTGCCCGGCTGCAGTCCTCGCCTTTTAAGTTTATGTAGTGGATGCGCTGCACCACTCTGCCTCTTTTTGCTTATGTCCAACTTCGGATGGAAAATGGCTTACCTGCTTGTCCTCTGTAACGGACGTGTGGTGTCCTTTCTGTCAACTCACCATTGTTTTCTTAGCTTTGAGCAGTTGACTTGTTTCCAGTTTTTGCTGTTATAAATATTGCAGTGATGAACATTTTGTTCAAGCTATTTTATTCTTCGAGTTTATTTGCTTGGGGCATGTTCCCCAGAGTGGGACTTAAGGGTCAGAGGTTGGTAACTGTTATCTGCCTTGTTCTGTATTTCCAGATTTTTCCATGAAGCCCATTAGCAATGTGAGAGTACATTTCTATTTTCTTATAGCCCCACCAAAACTGGCATTGTCACATTAATTGTCCTTATTTTACAAATTATTTCCATATTTTAAAGGAAGTTGTGCTTTTTTTCCTGTGTGGGAATTTGTTGCATTATATTTAGCTAGGTTACATTGCAGAAACAAGCAAACACCAAGTCTCAGAGACTTAACCTAACAAAAGTGTCTTTTTTGCTTGGTCTGGGTGTCTCTTGTAGGATGGCTGGGGGTGCGGTTCCACAGAGTCCCTCATGCCAGGTTGATTCAGGAGACCCTGCTCTCCGAGAGCTGCCACGCAAGGAATGCTCAGTGGACCACATAGCAGACAGGAGAGGCTAGGGGTTTATATGGACTTTTCACTGCTGTTGTGGCCAGGACTACTGACACAGTCTGACTTCGCAGGTAGAACTTCAGGAGCATTCCTGCTCAGCCCTCTCTTCTGTTTGCTTCTCTCCAACACCTTCTTTGTCCAGTGGAATTGGATCCTCAGTCTTCATATTGGCTTTTAATTAATAATAAGATTTTTTTATCAATTGTGTCTTTTCCTTTCTTTGCTTTACATATTGTATTATGCAAAGGTTTAAATTATGTACGTTTTGGGCACATTCGTGTTTTCCTCTGATATCTTGCTTATTATCACAAATTTATCTTTTTCTCAAAGCCAAAGAATAAGCTGTTTTTCTTTGAGATGCTTAAAGTGGATTTTATTTGGCTCTTTATGACACTTGAAATTCATCAAAATATATGATGTCAGGTGGTTTTAATCTAAGTTAACTTTGGTCCTTGATGATGCCTGTTCTGCAACATTAAAACAAAACAAACAAAAAACACCCAACCCCAAGCAACACTGCTTCATGATAAAAGTACTCAACAAACCTGGAATAGAAGGGAACTTTCTTGACTGAATAAAGGGTATTAATCAAAACTCCCAGGGCTGGCAGTGAAAGACTGAAAGCTTTCTTCCTACAATCAAGAAGAATAGGACTGTGATGTCTGTTCTCATTCCTTCTGCTCAATATTGTACTGGAGGGTCTAACCAGGGAAGTTAGACAAGAAAACAAAAGACATACAGGTTGGAAAGGAAAAGGTAAAACTCTCTCTGTTTAAAGTTAACATGAGCTTATATAAAGAAAATCGTAAGGAACCCACCAAAAAAACTTTTAGAATTAATATACAGGTTCAGCAAGATTGTAAGATACAAGATCAATATACAAAATAATGGTATTTTTATAATCTAGCAAGGAATAATTCAAAAAATGGAATTAAGAAAACAGTTTCATTTATTATAGTATATAAAAAATAAAATAGGAATAAATTTAACAAGAGAAGTACAAGACATATACTGAAAACTGCAAAACGTTGAAATAAATTTAAAAGGACCTGAGTAAATGGAAAGAGATCTTACATCCATGGACTGGAAGACTTCACAGAGTTCACACGTCAGTACTCCTGAAATTGATCTACAGAGTCACCGCAGTCCCTCTCAAAATCTCAAATCAACAAGCCAATTCTAAAATTCCTATGGAAATGCAAGGGACCAAGAATAGTCAAAACAGTTTTCAAAAGGCAGAGAACAAAGTTAGAGGACTCACACTTCCCAGTTTACAAAAATTTATAAATCTATAGTATTCAGGTAACAGTGTGGTGCGGGCATAAGGATGGACATGGAGAAATGAGACAGCGTTAAGAAAACAAAACTAACCCCCTACATTTATGGTCAATTGACTTTGGACAAGGATACTAAGCCAGTTCAATGGGGGAAAGAAAAATCTTTTCAATGAGTGACACCAGGACAACTGGATATCTACATGCAGAAGAATGAATTTGGATCTCTGCCTCATGCCACATTTAAAACTTAACTCCAGATAGATCAGAGACCTAAATCCAAGAGCTATATCTGTAAAACCTTTTAATTAAAAAAATTTTTTTTTAAATTAGTCATACTAGAGGTACAACTCAAAACAGCATTAAGTCTTTCTCATCTTGGATTAGGCAGTGTTTTCTTACATATGACACCAAAACACACACAACAAAATAAAAAAAATAACTTTTAAAACTCAATAATAAAGGGTGGGCGTGGTGGCTCACCCCTGTAATCCCAGCACTTTGGGAGGCAGAGGTGGGTGGATTACCTGAGGTCAGGAGTTTGAGACCAGCTTGGCCAACATGGTGAAACTCTGTCTCTACTAAAAACAAAAATGAGCTGGGTGTGGTGGCACATACTTGTAGTCCCAGCTACTCAGGAGGCTGAGGCAAGAGAATTGCTTGAACCCAGGAGGTGGAGGTTGCAATGAGCCGAGATTGCGCCACTGCATTCCAGTCTGGGTGACAGAGTGACAGAGTGAGACTCCATCTCAACAAAACCCCCAAAAACTCAACAATAGAAAGACATACCACTTTAAAAATGAGCAAAGGATCTAAACAGACATTTCTTCAAAGATAGCATACAAATGGCCAATAAGGACATAAAAAGAATAAGCATCATTCGTCATTAGGGAAACACGAATCAAAATCACAGTGAGATGCCACTTCACACCCACTAGGGTGGTTACAATAAAAAAGACAACACGGCTGGGTGCGGTGGCTCACGCCTGTAATCGTAGCACTTTGGGAGGATGAGGTGGGTGGATCACCTGAGGTCAGGAGTTCAAGACCGGCCTGGCCATCATGGTGAAACCCTATCTTAAAAAAAAAAAAAAGACAACACATGTTGGTGAGGCTTTGGAGAAATTGGGGAACTGTCACATACTGCCAGTAGGAATGTAAAATGATGCACCTACTTGGGAAAGCAGTCTGGCTGAATGTTGGAAACTCCTGAGTTTGGAAGTTTCTCATTATGATCCAGCAGTTCTACTCCTAGATGTCTACTCAAAAGTAATGAAAACATATGTCCATACAAAGGCTTGTACACAAATGCTGATAGCAACACTATTAATAACTGAAAAGTAGAAAACAGCCCAAATGTCCAGTCACTTGGTAATGGGCAAATAAACTGTGGTAAATTAATATACTGGAATATTATTTAGCAACAAAAAGGAGTGAAGTCCTGACACGTGCCGCAACGTGGACGAACCTTGAAGACATTATGGTAAGTGAAAGAAGCCAGTCACAAGAGCCACATCTGTTATGATCCCGTTCATGTGAAATGTCCAGCATAGGCAAATCCATGGAGACTGAAAGTCAATTAGTGATTGCCAGGATTGGGAGTAGAGGAGGTGGGGGTGACTGGGTAAGGGTGTGACGTTTATTTTTGGAGTGATGAAAATGTCATAAATATGACTGTCATGATGTGGCAACAATGCTGTGAACACCGAAAATCGTTGTGTACATTTTAGATGAGTGAGCTGTGTATGAATTACTGTTTTAATAAAGCTGTTAGAAAAATAGCAAGAATCTCAAGTACTTCAATCATTATCCCTCCCACAGCCTCTCCTAGCTAAATCATCCCATTCCTTTGGGTATTGTTGACAGACACGTTTGAGTCTTTTTCATTTGTACACTCAGAATTTTATTCTTCTTGAGCCTCCTGAATTGTGACTTCCAGGATTAAACACAAAGCTCCAAGGTAGGGGAAGAGGTGGTGGCCGGTGGCAGGGGCTTCGTCAGCTTGAAGAGAAGCAGCTGGGTATAGGGATATCCAGGACCTGGGGTGGCCCCTCTCCAGCAGGCTAGTGAGGGCTCTGTGCCCTGGCCCAGGGCAGGGTCACATTCTGGTGGCACTGCTTCCTGTGTCACTGGCTGACCTTGGAGACTGGGCTTCTTTACCCGTCCCTTTCCACGAATGTAAAAGGAGGAATGGATTGAGGAGAAAGTCTGAAAAGTATCTGGTGTAACCTGTATTCCTGTTGACAGAAACTGTTATTCATTCAGCAAACATATGCTGACCCCTGCTTGGCACAGTGTCTGAGATTCAGAGATGAAGACAGCATCAGGTCATGATCTAATGACTTACTCTGCACTACGTTTCTTTCCTTCTATTGTATAAAATAGAAAAATCTATTTTTGGTGTATAGTGACGTCTTAATTACTGAGTAGTTAAGAAGGAGTTTGAGTTTTTAAGCCCATGTATGCTTTCCGCTTGGTTTTAGTGTGTGTCCTCTAAGGCTCTGTGTAGGAATAGTACTAGGTAACATCTGTGAAGCCGACAGCACACTTTGTTCTGCTCCTGCCCACCCTTCGGAGGAGCTTCCCTGCAGCAGGCTGCCGGGTGTAGTGGGCTGGAGGAATAACTCCATTTTAGAAACCCAGTAATTGTGTCTGGTGCTAGGTAGAGTGTTCCCTCATTCAGTAGATTATTGAAGGCCGGGTAGACGCCAGTTGCCACTACCATGCAGTCTCTAAGAAGTCAGACGCTTTATCTTGGACATTGCCATTTCCTGTTACTGGAACATTGCAGGTGTTCAAGATGTGTTAATTAGCGACTAGAGGATTCAATGACAATGACCTTTCATTCACCCTGAGAGCTAGGCTGGGCAGGGAGTGTCTCTCCCTCTTGTAGGTAAGGAAACAGGCTGGCAGGAAGTGACTGCATATTGTTAGGCGGCCTGTAAAAGCCAGAGCGGGCACAAGAATCCAGGTCTCCTGACTCCATCCTTCCAGTGTGTCTTCTAGTCCCACCCAACTTTGAAAGCAAAAGTAGTTCTGTATTTCTCATAAAAACATTACCCTGTGGGAGCGCTTCCCACTGTCACTGTGGGGTTGGCCTCACAGGAACCGGGAGGAAAGGAGCTGTGGAGTTGCATGGTTCTGGTTCAGTTGGGCCTGCTGTAACTGGGTCACTTGTAATCATTTTTCTTTCAACTCTTTAGACTCGTCTTGTACATTTTCTTACACTACTGTTTTGAGTTTTCATGTTAATATCAAATTTGAAAAAGCGTCATTTTTGTCCTTTTTAAAGTAACTTTTTCTGTTTTAAACCTGTGGAACATGAACTGAGTATTTAGGTTGGGGATGTGTTCAGCCTGCATCTCCACATTCCCAGGGTGCTTGCCAACCAGAGGCTAAAAAAATATTGCTGTAAAAATCAGCCAAGGCAAGCCTGGATCTGTCAGCTGATGTGTTCCCATTGCATAAGATAAATGAGTTTTGGGGACACATCTAACTACACGCTGTTAGCTCCAGCTTTTCATTAATTTGTGTAGGTGAGCTAAGGGCTGATGGGCTGGACTGGGACTGGGTGACCTTGGGGTCTGTCCTATCTTTGTTGCTGATTCTGATAGCCCAGGTGGTTGTCAGCTGGGGCAAGGGGTCTGAGTGCCACCAGGATGGCTGGTCATCAGCTTGTTTCCTCTGATCTATAAAGATGTTGGGGAGAACATGGTTATTTTAAGGGTTACTATATGAATCTGAAGATGGGATTTTAAAAAATACAAATTTCTCACAGCATTTTTACCTTCTCCACCTCAGGATCCAGCACAAACAGCACCTCCTCTCCTCCCTTCCCTTTGTCTTCCTGTCTTGTTTCTTAGGCGCTTATTTTGGGTTGGATAAAAAGGGTCAAGCCCTTCCCTCGTGGAGCTCCAGGTGGAATAGGAAAAAGTCTCTTCACAGCCTGGCATGGGTAGCACACACCGGAATGCCACTGTGCTAGGCTGTCGAGAGGGAGATGGTGCGACCTAAATGGTCCTGAAGAATGTGCAATTGGCCTGTGCGGGACTGTTGGTGTTTGGACACCCTCTGCTTGGTGTGGTCATTGGCACACAGCACACACCTGTTGAGTTATTCCCGTAGAAAAAGATTGCCTACCTGCTTCTGAGCAGCTGCTGCTGTGACTGACCTTCATTTCCTCTAAGGTCATCGGAAAGGGAAAAGGTCAGGCTTCTTTTTAACCCCTTCTGTATGTCCTGGAGGGGAGGCTTCCTTATGCAGTTTCTGCGTCAGGGGCTTCCCTTTCTACTACAGGCAATTTTAAGAATAAAATTAACTGGCATACTTTTTCTGTGGGTTCTGAAAATAGAACCATCTCTGTTTGCATCCTTGAGCCTTAGGAATTCACTGCCTAGCGTTTTCTCTTCATACATTCTGCTTTTTCGCAAACCCAGGAAACAACTTATAAACTAGATCTCCATTGCAGAGAGTGATTGATTTCAAAAGACCTTTCCCAAACTTACCTCAAGGGATTGCTTGGTTTGTTTCAAAAACATTTTAAATTTTGCTCAACTGAAGTGGCAGTTCTTAGGGCTGTCAGATAGAATCTATTATTTAACACGATGATTTTGTTTTACTCTGTACCTCTGTGGGTAGAGGGCAGGGACCGATTGAGCTGGGAAAAATCACCCAGGTGGGCACAGGTGAGATGATTTCTCCCACGGTCATTCCAGAGTTCTCCAGTGGGAGATTGAAGCCTTCTGGAGATGGGGGTCCAGACTGTTCTAGCCAGGAGAAAGGTTCCCCCCAGGGGTCCATATCTGTGTGGCTCAAGCAGTCTAAGGGGCCATTCCTTTGCCTCTGCCTATGCTTCATGTCCCCTTAGAATGTTTGGGTCTTCAGAGGACTTCAGGATCACCTGCTCCATGAACAAGGGAACTGAAGGCGCGAGGAGTCTTGTGCTAAGTCCAGGGTCATTCTGTTCCATCTCGTTACACTGATACTGGAGCCAGGGAAGGACACCAACATGGATTGTTTGCCAGATGAGAGACAGATATTTCCCCACGTGATCTAAGTGAATCCTCAGTAAGAAGTCACAGGGTGTGCGTTGTCATTCCCGTATTATGAGTGGAATTCTGTAGTTTTCAGCAGGAAGACTGAAGTGATAGAATGTATCTGGGTAACATGGCCAGAAAAATTTGATGGCTAGGTCATCTCTCAGGGGTGCCATGGAGCCCTCAGGATGCCTGGGACTCTCTGGGCTCTCCGGGTCTCATGCTTTCCGAGGGTGCCGCTTGTGGGGCCATCTGTGTTGCCTGGGGACCAGTGTGTTTGAGTGTCTGGCCAGTGAACCTGTTCTGAGGTTGACCTTATCTCTGCAGAAACACATTTTCCTTGAAGCCAGTGTGTGTTTGGAATTTTGGTAACAAGCCAAATTGAAAATCTCAGTGATTATAGGACTTGATGATAATCTGTGTTGCAAAAGATTGAAAAATCATCCCTCATGAAGTCCGTTTGAAGCGTTGCCTAAGTACAGTTACTTCATTGAAACTGCTCGCCAGCTGGCAGCAAAGCTCATCTGCAAACAAGTTTTTCTGGTGCTCTGACTCCAGACAAGACTGTGAGTCTGGAGCATGTCCTCAGTAGGTCTCTGCACATGTGGAAGAGGGGCAGTCTGTGCAGGACAGTCTTTTTTTTTTTTTTTTTTTTGTGGGAAAAAGAAATGGTGAGTTAGGGCAGGGGAAAAGGGAACAGGTCCTGGATAATCGGGAATGTGGCACAGACACTGCTGGACTCTGAGGTTTCTTAGGGAATCCATGCCCTGGCTCCATTTTTACTTTCAGTGGCCCGCACTGAGGAGCTGCAGGTACCGTGATAGGCATCAGGGAAGCCAGGTGACTAGAGTATGATCTGATCTACCAGGGCAAACAACTTGGTTGGAGAAACAGGAATGGGGCCAAATAATGGCACCATAGAGGAAATATAATGGGACAGTGGTGGGCAGAGGGTCACTAGAATAGTGGGGAGCTCCTTGAAGGAGGTGCCACTCAAACTGGGCCTTGAGTAGGTGGGAGTTGACCAAGAAGGCGGCAGTCTCAGGTGGCAGTGTGCTGCACGTGTGGCTATCAGGACCAGCCCATGGGGGCCAAGACTGCTGGGCAGGCTGGGAAGTCAGAGTGGGGAGCCCCCGGGCATGTTCCATCTGCAGCTACCACATCGAAAGGTGTGTAAATGTGGTTAGAGGATGTGCAGCTGAGGCAGCGCCCAAGACGGGGGTGTACACGCGAGCCAATAAGGAAAAAGGCGGTCATACACACACAGTGCCCTGAAGGTCTTGTATTACCCATAGAAATTGCGCTGTAGCTCTTTACCAAATTAACTGGTATTTGGGCACACAGTTTAGCACACTCCGGGCCTCGGTTATGTGTTTTGAATTCAGTGTGGTTTTTATTCAAAGCCTCGATGCTCTCTGCATGTTTCTATACTTCCATATCAACTCTAAAACATATAAGGTCTTATTCAGATCAACTTGCTAGTAAAATTAGAGAAAATTTCAAAGCTTCTTTTTACTCTCTTTCTCTCCCATTCCTCCAATGGGGAAAAAGCCTGGAAGACAAATGTGTTAAAGAACTGGCTGTTCTTGTAAGTATTTGAGGAGAACAGTGTGAGTCATTGTAGCTTTTCATTGGTATTTTAGTATCCGGTTTATTTTTAAACAGTTCTATGCAACTGGAGTTTCTTCCATAGTTTCTGTTACCATGGCTCCATAATATTTCCTCATCTGCTTGTTCATACTTTCACACACTTCAGCATCACATTTGCAATTGCTTACAATCAGAATATCTTACTCATCATGTCCAAGAATGTTTCTCCAGCTGCAATAGCATTTTCCTCCAAGTGGGAAAAGTCAGTTGTTTCTGCCACTTGCAGATGCTGGGAAGAGAGAGGTCTGGTTCTGTGAAGGACAGTGCAGTAGGTGTGGGGGCTGCGAGGGCCCCTGTCAGGGTTTGAGTGTGTGGACTCATGTCATCTGTGTGGAGCCATTTCCCCTTCAGGCGCCATGATTGAGAGCATAGGACGGACAGGCTGCTGCTTTTGCTTGGGAAGAGGTGACGCTGTACGTTTTGGTCTAGACCTCTAAGAAACCACCCTTGGTTCTTTGTCCCCTCAAACACGAACATGGGTTTGTTCTCTTGCTCTTATTTATTTTGTCATTGATTTTTGGACTTGAAGTGAGGCTTTCACTTTGGGCAGATCTCTTGTTTTCAGAATGTTTAGTCCAAAGAAAAACATGCTGGGCTTGGCAGTCACTGGCAAAGTCGGCTTTGCCCTTCCTCCCTGCATGCAGGATTATTCAGAGAGGTACCTTTCTACATTTCATTGCTTTGAGAAATACGTATTTCTTTAAGAACTGTTCAGGATTTAAGGAAAGTCAGGGAGGTATATGGAACCATAGTTTGTTTCCAATCTCTTAAAGTCTTAGACTTCAACTTTTCAGGGATAACAAGGTTTTCCTCTGACACATAAAGGTATAGACTAGGTCTTGAATATGTGCTTGGACTTAATTATGGGAACTTGCCTTTGCCAGAT
Source organism: Cheracebus regulus (assembly GCA_963574635.1). NCBI lineage: Eukaryota > Metazoa > Chordata > Mammalia > Primates > Pitheciidae > Cheracebus > Cheracebus regulus. The sequence continues at coordinate 11,335 of CAUYQU010072713.1, read as the reverse complement.
GTTTTCAAATTCTGCTGTGAATATAAATGCTGATTCAGTGATAGAGCAGTTCTTGATGTCTGAGAATGTAAAGTGCTGTATAACTGATTGGCCCTTTTGCCTCCTAACATAGTTGGTTCCTGCGATTCAGAGAGGACCCTTGTTTTGAAGATCAAAAGCAAAATAAAAGTGTGGACTTGTAGTGGCATGTGGACAGTGGGTTGCCCTGGATAGCCCAGGAGGCTCCGGGTGAGAAGTGCTTCTGACTTGGTGGCCATACAAGCTGGCCATTGTGGAATAATTGGCTTTTTCCTTTTTCTTTTCTTTCTTTCTTTTTTTTTTTTAGAATTTTTAAGAATCACAAAATTGTTTTGCTCTCAGCTCAAGAAACATTTGTCATTAATAATACAAGTAACTAATCTTTTTTTCTCTCCTGTGTAATCCCAGATATGTCAGTATATGGCCTTTGTGAGTAAAACTGACAATAGTACATTATGGTAAAGGTCTTACGTGACATCTTTTTATCACATAGTGGGAGAGTAGTGACTACTGTCCTACCATTTCACTTGTAAAGATCCCCGAATGTGTCTCTGTCAATTTCAGCAAATGTTAGGAAGGACTTGTTGTCACGTCTGAGAAACGCTTGTGGAATTTACTGTCTAGAAGGGAAAGCAAACTGTAGACAGGTGAAAATTGAGGTGGTGGTAAGTACTTCGAAGAAATAAAAAAAGACGGTAATAGGCTAAAGTTGGTGGTGGTGGGAGGTGTGGCTAGATTCTCTGAGGAATGCCCCAAATGGGGTGTGGGAGCCGGCCATATGCTTGCCTCAAGGAAGAGCATTTCAGGCAGAGGGAACAGCATGTGCAAAGACTCTGAGGCAGGGATGAGTTTATGTGGAAAAAACAAAGAGAAGATCCTATGCTGGAACAGAGAAGGGCCAGCAGGCAAGGGAGAGCAGTGGGGAATGGGTGGGAGGGCAGGCAGGGGCCGGGTCATGGGAGGATTTGCAGTACAGAGGAGTTAGTGTTGAAGTGATGTGATGGTTTGGAGAAGGGAGTGGCGTGATTTGAGTATTTACAAAGATTGCCCTGAAGAGGCTAGAAACTGAAGTGAGGATAGATTTTCTGTTCTTTTTAATGTTGAGTTTCCATGGGAAAACATGAAACATTTTTATTTTAGCTTTGAAAATTTAGAGTTATTAATACTACTTGTTTTCCTTACAGTTGGGGTTTTGTGACTTTTTCTGGGCTGTTTTGGAAGAGAGGGATTGTGTGAGTGAATATACCCTGGTTGTTAACCATAATAGTAGCATCATCTCTGCATGGCCCTGTTAAATTGAAAAATGTAACTATTAATAGTGTATAAAATAGTTCTCAGCCTTACTAGCAGCGGAAGATTATACATTATGAGAAACTCATCAGGTTTAAACCACATGGGGATTTCTGTGTAGACATATACCAGTTCCTCCTTCCTTCCTCACTGTTCCTGTTTCAGGGCAGGCATCAACTGTGTGGAGCCCTCTGAACCCTGGCTGGTCCCATTGACACTGACTTGTTCCTCCACCACCCTCCCATTTGGGACACCTCCCACTTCTCCCACTCTGCATGCGCCCCGTTCCCATCCAAGGTTCAACTTGGTGTCACTGGCTGGGAAGCCACTTCCTCAGCTCCCTCAGTGGAGAGCAGCTACTTCCATCCTCCAACAGTCCCAAGGAGTGGTAGGCAGTGTTAGTTCTGTTTTCTAGACCAAGATTCTAATCTAAGGTTCAGGAAGGTTAATATGCCCCTGCTTACCCAGCTAGTTTGCAGCAAGGCTGGGATTCATTCATTTCTGCTTCTCACATATCATTGGCTTGTGTAAGCCAGGCACTGTGCCCAGCCATGGGATACAACTGTGAACAAGGCGGGTGTGGGTTCTGTGTCTGCCTTCCTCACTACCCTGAGCTGTTTGAGCAGGCAGGCTTCTGGAATAGGTGTTCAGTGAACACTGAGCGAGTGAGTGAATGAAAGAATGCCTGTCAACATTCTATCCTTGCTGGACCCCGGTTGGAATGCTGCCTCCCTTAGCATCCAGCCTGTCACTCTTCAGAGTCACACACACGTGACTTGCCTCTGCCTTTTCTTGGTGTCTTTCATTGCCTGTGTCTCATGCAGGAGGCAGCACAGCCTGGTGGCTCAGGGAGGCTCTGGAGCACCTGACCTAGGTTTGAATCCTAGCTCCACCACTTACTAGCTGTGTAACTTGGGCAAGTTATTTAAATACTCTTATGCCTCTGTTTCTTCGTCTGGAAATTTACTTTTGAACTTGAACTGTCAGAAACTTTTATTTTTTAATTAAATTTTCCTACTGACCCAAACTAGATTGAGAGATTAGGTAACCAAAACCATGGAGGTGTTTCTGCTTTTTATGAGAGTGCCTTTTGTTATTTCAAAGTGACCTGCTTTCATACTTCCAAATGCATTTTAGAAACATTTCGATTAGGGCCGGGCGCAGTGGCTCACACTTGTAATCCCAGCACTTTGGGAGTCCGAGGCGGGTGGATCATGAGGTCAAGAGATCAAGACCATCCTGGCCAACATAGTGAAACCCCATCTCTACTAAAATATAAAAATTAGCTGGGCGTGGTGGCCCTCATCTGTAGTCCCAGTTACGCGGGAGGCTGAGGCAGGAGAATTGCTTGAACCCGGGAGGCAGAGGTTGCAGTGAGCCGAGATTGTGCCACTGCACTCCAGCCTGGCACCTGGCAACAGACTAAGACTCTGTCTCAAAAAAAAAAAAAAAAAAGGAAAAAAGAAACATTTCAATTAATTTAAAAGGCAGTCATTTTCAAAATTCATTTATTCAGTAATGTTTTCCCTCATTTATGTGGTGTGAACATGTGTATCCATGTATTTCTTGGGTCAGGATTGAGTGGGTGCCTCACCCATGCTGGGCTCTGCATGAGACACAAGGACAAGAGGGTCTGGAGAAGGCCTGGGAGCTGAGACAAAGGTGCCGAGTGTGTCCAGGACCCAAACCCCATGGCCCTGGTGCTGTTGCACGTTCTGGCTGTGGAACTGGGGCAGAGAGCACAGAAAAGTGTATAAATAAGGCTGCAAGTCACGGAGACCCTCAAAATAATAGTGTCTTAAAGAGAAGGTTATTCCTCTCATCCGCAGAGTCCAGAGGTGGCATGGCTGGTGGGTATACCACACCATCAGAGACCCAGACTTCCTCTGTCTCGTTTTGCGCGTGGCTCTGTTCCCAAGTCGTCATGGTTCACGATGAGAAAAACATGACATTCATATTTAACACAGTGAACTTTGTGCTAGGATTGGGACACAAAAATAAACTCCATGTGGTTCCTGTCCTCAAGGATCTTAGTTCTCTTGGGAGAGACAGTTGCCTGGATGACCGCCCTCCGTCTGAGGTTGGATGGAAGGAGGCCTGTGAGAGGAATGCAGGCAGGCAGCAGAGCTGGCATTTGAGAATAAAGGAAGGCTTTATGAAGAAGGTGGCATCTGACCTTGATCTTAAAGAATAATTAGTATCTTGACAGTCATCTGGGAGGCAGTTTGAAGGAGAAGGATACTGTGAAGGGAGGTATGAAAGGGCATACCTGCTTGGAGCCCCGGGTGGGGAGACTGGGCCACAGGGCACAGGTGGTGGGTCACTCTCCTGCCTTGTCTGAGTTGAAGTAGATCATCATTCTAGAGCAGACGTCACACAGTTGGAAAGATGTCTCCAGCTATGTGATTAGTATGACATCTATTCTAAAAGGTGAACAAAAGAACCTTGAAAGAAACCAGACAGGATCATTTTGGGGTTCTGAGATACTCGTTCTTTTGCCTGTACTTTGGAAGCAGGATCCAGCCATTCGCAGGCACGCCACTCGCACTGAATATTTCACAATTCATGAGCCCAGTGTTGTCACTGTGTTTCACTTCTCAGGAGCCGCTGACAGCATCTTCAGTGAGAAGCCCTCGGACCTAGAGTGAGAGTACTTTTTACTGGTTTTGCAAGACACAAATATTAATTGTTATTGACTTTCTCTTTAAATTTTAGCCTCTATGTGTGTGCAGGACTCGTAGCATAGATGAGATCTTGTGTTACCAACACTGTAAGTGATTTCTGTGATGTGGACATGCTTGGGAAGCATGGGCTTTATTTATGTTGACTGGCTTGTTTCACAGTGAGACCCTGATAATGAGCTCAAGCCTGGACATTGGGGTCCTGTTGATTATATCTGCACAGGGTGGCTATCAGGCCCAGATCTGATGAAGGAGGGAGGATCTCTGCAGCCATGGTCACTGCACATACACACTCTTACAATTACCTGGCTTTAATTCACATAATTTTCCCGTAATCTCCTGCTTATAGGAGGCTCTTTTAAAACATTTTAAACTCAGAAAATCTAAGAGCTTGTTCAATCCCACTTTCTTCTTTTCATGTGAAAGTAACTGGATGCTGAGAAGGTAAGGGACTTGCCCAGTGTCCCATTGCTGTTTAATGGCAAATCTGGGATGAAGCTTCTAAATTTTGGCACTGAGAGCCCTTTGTAAGTGTAAAAAATGACTTCTGAATTATCAGAAGTGAAATTATGTTCAGGGTAGCTTTATTGATTTTTTGTGTTTAGAGGTCTATGTATTTGTGTGTATTTTTCCTTAAATTTGGTGTTCCAGGCAGGGTATACCTGGTGATTCCCTTCACCAGCCTGATTACCTGCAAGTGCCACTGCCACCATTTTGGGGTATACTTCATTGTCTTCAGACTTCATGCCCACCGAGTTTAATGGGCATCAGTCCATCAGGACTGGTGAAACACTCTGACAACTTGTATACTAAAGGAGTTTCAAATTTAAAATTTCCCAAATGAGGTTTATATATTTGAAGTTTCTTCAAAATAAAAACAAAACCAACCTGATTTCTGTACTCCCATGCATGGAATTAGGAGCTATGGTGAGGTTCATCTGCCTCTACAACTCAAGTCCTGTGTTCATGTGAGCACCTTCTTTTCTCTCCTTCTGTCCATTTCTGATTCATGTGTACGATTGCAGGTGATATTTAATCGCCTACAGCACTGGCAGATTCAGCACTTGAGGAGACAGTGAATCACTTTAAGGACTTCAGAGGCAGAAACACTTTTTAGCCAAGGTAATTTCTTCAGGCCATTTTCCTCCTATGCCTCTCAGGATGTGTTCCTGTCCTTTCTCATGGGTTTGTGGTTTTCCCCTTAAGTGTAGACTGAGGACATCAGATTGAAATCTTGCTCTTTAAACTGTATCCAGAGGTTCACCAACTCTCTTTGGAATGTATGAGCTAGAGAACACTGGGGAAACAGTGGGACAGAAGTGGAAGCTGCATGTGCCATGACATCCCCAACCTGGGCTCCGCCTGGGACGACCTGAAAAGCCAAACGTCTGGCCCTGAGGGCTTGGCTCAGTGGAGTGTGGGATCATGACACAATATTTACAGCCATTAAAAATGACCGGGGCTAGGTGCAGTGGCTCATGCCTGTCATCCCAGCACTTGGGGAGGCCAAGATGGATGGATCACTTGAGGCCAGGAGTTGGAGACCAGTCTGGCCAACATGGCAAAACCCTGTCTCTACTAAAACTATTTTGAAAAGTTGGCTGAGCATGGTGGCAGACACCTGTAGTGCCAACTACTCGGGAGGCTGAGACATGAAAGTTGCTCAAACTCAGCGGGGCGGAGGTTGCAGTGAGCCAAGATCATGCCACTGCGCTCCAGTCTGGGCGACAGAGCGAGGCTCTCTCAAAATAAAAAGAAGTGACTGGAAGATGCCCAGACAACAGGGAGAAATGCTGCTTATGCAACTGAGAAAAGCAGACCACAGGATGGCTTGCTGGCTGCAAGGACAGTGAAGTTGGCCATAGATGACAGGAGAAGCAAGGGCTAAATGAGAAGAGTGGAGGCTGGTGGGACAGAGCTGGCCATGAGGAGCCCTTGTTGGCCTTGATAGCTCTGTGCTAGCCAACATTTGGATTTAAAGTCATCATGGGCTTGGCAGTGTGGGGAGGGAGGGTGGAAAGAGCAGAGCCAGAGATTCTCCTGAGTGGGAATTGTGAGCTTCAGAGCTGCTGATGAGCCCAGCCAGGTGTGGTAAGTGGAAGAGCTGCACTGGGGTTGCTCTGTTAAGATGTTTGTTTTTCCTTAACCACCTCCGAGCATTTTTTTTAATTTTAAGAGCTAGCGTCTCTCTCTGTTGCCCAGGCTGGTGTCCAATGGCTATTCATAGGCGTGATCATAGCTCACTGAAGCCTCAAACTCCTAGGCTCAAGCAATCCTCCCACTTCAGTCTCCAGAGGCGCTGGGACTACAGGTGCACCTGGCTCCAGGATGATTTTTTGTTTCCTGTGGGAAGAAGAGGGCTGCTCTGTCATGTTGACTGAAACAAAATGTGTTTTCCCCTCTCTTTTTCTCTTTTCTTAACAGAGATACTGGAGAGTCTGTGCCATGTTTATTTTCTTTGAAGTGATTCTGTGTCCTAGAGGAGTTCCTAAGATTCCCCTTCCTCCTTTGTTTTTCTTCAGTTTGCAGTGGATAGTTCTGTGCCACAAGGTGCTTTGAAATCCTCTGGTTTTCAGGTGGTGGTTTCTATCGCAACAATGAGTTGCATATTCCTGGAGATGCTGGTTGTCTCTTTAATCTCTGGAAGCACCTTTGCATGTGCTCTGGCCCACCCTGCCCAGGCCGATGGGTGCTTCCAGAGGACCTAGGACCTGCTGAGCTGCAGGCCTCAGTGTGATTCCCTTGAGGGAGGGGCCAGCCTTTAAGCCCAAGCATCTCGCAATGCGTAAGCTGTTTTCTGTTGTTGAATCAAATGTACCACATCATGTTCCAGAGAGACATAAATCACTTTATTTGCTGATCTCTTATCTCTTCCTTTGAGGAATGTTCACTTTTCCAGATGAAATCATTGGAAACAAAGTGCCAGATAGTTGAGCTGTTAAAAAGTATCCCACCTTTGCTAATGGTGCAAAGCACTATCTTAATGTGGACCTTACTGCCTGAGTACCCACTGGCTTACAGAGGGTGACCTGGGTGGTAGAGACAAGCAGGAGACCCCATTCTTTCTTCCAAGTGATTGACTGGACATACAGGAATAGCCTGAGCTGAGCTAAGACTGGTGGCATAGAGGGCCCAGGAGCCCATGGGCCCCAGCTGGGTTGTCAGGCAGTAGGAGGGCTAGGGTTGAGCCACATACCGCCCCTACCCCCACGCCATAGTTGCTAATCCTGTGTGAGGTTTAGTTTAATGTATGCAGTAGTGTTTATAAAAGAATTCTAACCACTAGAGTTATAGTATCTTAACATAAATGCTTGTTTTATTTTCCATTTGAATCTTCAGTCCCCATAAATCAAAATTACCCAGACTTTTCAACTTTTCTTATCCTGAATTCATCCAGCAATTTACAGAGCAACTGCTCTGTGTTTGATACTGGATGCTGGGTTTGTAGCAGTGAGCACAACTGACAAATACCCCTGCCCTCCTAGAGCTGGACATTCTTTCTTTTTTTTTTTTTTTATTTTTTTGAGACGGAGTCTTGCTCTGTTGCCCAGGCTGGAGTGCAGTGGCGCGATCTTGGCTCACTGTAACCTCTGCCTCACGGGTTCAAGTGATTCTCCTGCCTCAGCCTCCGGAGTAGCTGGCATTACAGGTGCACACCACCACACCCAGCTAATTTTTTTATTTTTAGTAGAGATGGGGTTTCACCATGTTGGCCAGGCTGGTCTTAAACTCCTGACCTCAAGTGATCCACCTGCTTGGCCTCCCAAAGTGCTGGGATTACAGGCATGAGCCACCGTGTCTGGCCCTAGAGCTGACATTCTAGAGGGGCAGACAAGAAATAAAACAGTTATGTAAATTATGTAGCTTGTTAAGAGGTCATACATGCTTGAGAGAGAAAAATAAAGCAGGGAGGGGCCTGAGGAGGCTGGGGCAGGGTTAGAAAAGACCTCACTGGGGTAGGGGCTGACACCAGGCCTGTGGGGCAAGAGGGAGACCATTTCAGGGAGGAGACGAGCAAATTGGCTGTGCCTGGCAGTGCCAGGACCAGCAGAGGAGCCGCGTGGAGCTTGGCATAGGGTGGACAGCAGCGGCTGAGGGTTGGAGAGCAGGGTCTGAGGATGAAGTAGCTGAGTGGAGGTGAGCAGATGCGGCTGGGAGGACCTGGGCTTTTACTCTGCACAAGGGGCTTAAGAGCAGCAATATGGTCTGCCTTGCATTTTGAGAGGGTCACTGTGTTGAGAACAGACTGCAGTCGAATTATTAAATATATCATGCGTTGAGAAGACATGCAACAGTACACACAGCTACAGTTCTGTGGACAGTTAGGAAATGAATATGCTCTAATTTTTAAAACCAGTAGCACGGATGCAAAACACTGAGTTACTGTGGGAAGCTTGGAGCCCTGTTAGGGGCAGATAGCTGTGCCCACACACAGGAGAGGTGATAGTGGCCGTGATGGTGGAGAGATGCAGTGAGTCTGCTCATCTCCTTGGGCTTTTGGAGGCAAGGGTGGTCCAGGAGGTGCTCATGGATCCCCCACTCCCTAAAGCTGGGAGGGGGGGTCTTGTGGGAACCTCCCTTCCTTCCAGTACAGGGCCATTCATGAAATAAAGTTGGGTATTCTCCAGGGTTTTTATTTTTTAGAGACCAAGTCTCGCTTTGTCACCCAAACTGAAGTACAGTGGCACAGTCATAACTCACTGCTGCCTCAAATTCCTGGGCTCAAGCAGTCCTCCCGCCTCAGCCTCCTGAGTAGCTGGAACTATAGGCGTGCACTACAATACCTGGCCAATTTTACTTTTTAATTTAATTTAGAGATAGGGTCTCACCATCTTCCCTAGGCTGGTCTTGAATTTGTGGCTTCAAGCACACTTCCCACCTTGGCTTCTCAAAGTGCTGGGATTAAGGTGTGAGCCACCACACTCAGTCAGGATAAATTTTTTGGAAGAAATAGTTGAGGATGAAGTAGCTCAGTGGAGGTGAGCAGATGCAGGCTCGGAGGACCTTGGATGAGAGGCTTAATAGGAGCAGCAGGGTGGTCTGCCTTGCATTTTGAACAATCCAACTTCAGTCTGTTCTTAACACAGTGACCCTGTGTTGAGATATATTATGCATTGAGAATTTATGCAGCAATACATACAGCTGCAGTTCTGTGGACAATTATTAAATGAATATGTTCTAATTTTTAAAACCAGTAGCATGGATATAAAACACTGAGTTACCATGCAGCTTATCTATGACACCCTATTCTTTCTTTCTAAAGTGCCTCCTGCCCTCACACAAGCATGTGGGCTTCTGCTTTGCTGGGTACTGGAACAGGCACAACACTCCCTGCCTCTTCCTGAAAGACCCCTCCCTTGCCCTTTTCATGCCTACTGCCCATTTTCTGCCGTCCTCAGGTCGCATTCTGTCTCAGTGAGCCCGCCCCCAACACTGGGTCTTTTAGAGCACCCTACTTCTCTGTGTTCTGGTGCTTTACACACCATATAGCTGATTTTACTTTGCTGTGTGCCAGTCTGCCCTAGTAGGATGTCAGCCCCAGGAGGGCAGGGACCTGGTCTGTCTTGTTCACTGCCCCCTCCTAAGCTTAGAAGAATACCCCGCACATGGTAAATGTTTGTAGAACAAATGGGTAAATATGTCCCTTATCAAAGGATCCTCTCACCTTGGGCCAAACAGTGGCTTAGAATAAATGGTTATTTCCCAGTTACTAAAGAATCTCCCCTCAGATAATGAAGAGGAAACAAGCTGCAGGTCAGTCTGTGCTCAGCGTGAGGCACGTGGAGCAGCCAGAACCTGGCCAGCTGGCTGTGCTGGGGCCACGGCACTGAGGATGCCTGCTCTGCCTGCCTCTGCAGTTAGAGGATTAGAGGGGGAACTTTGTCCCAGCATTCAGGAGAAATAAGCAACGTGGTCTTTTTACTCAGAATGTTTTTGCTTTATGAAAATAGTCTTTTGGCCTAAAAAATGACCTGTTCTGTTGTCTGGTTGTGGAATAAATTAAGGGTATTAAGGGGGAGGTAAATGTCCTTGTGTAATACATCATTTGTTTTCCTGATACCTGTTATCAAGCCCAAAGGGGAGGAAGGAGGTTATGCCAGCTTCCAGCCTGGACCAAGGGCACCTTGGCAACTCTGTTAACCTCTAAGACTCTGCATACCATCTAAGGAATGGCTCTGACTCACCGTGCTTACATACATTGTTGGCAGAAGTCAACTGGAATCTGAGATCTGGAACCGTTTCAATGCCTCAGTCATTTCCCATATTCCCAAATTCCTGAGGCGTGCTCCTTAGAACAAAAGGGTGCGGTGGTTCACACCTGTAGTCGCAGCACTTTGGGAGTTCCAGGCAGGTGGATCACCTGAGGTCAGGAGTTCAAGACCAGCCTGGCCAACATGGTGAAACGCTGTCTCTACTAAAAATACAAAAATTAGCCAGGCATGGTGGCAGGCACCTTTAATTCCAGCTACTCAAGAGGCTGAGGCAGGAGAATCACTTGAAGCCGGGAGGTGGAGGTTGCAGTGAGCCGAGATCACACCATGCACTCCATCCTGGGCAACGACAGAGTGAGACTCTGTCTCAAAAAAAAAAAAAAAAAAGCTTATAAATGAAATTCCCAAAAGTTAGAAAAGCTGTTTTCTGGTTTCTGATTGCTCCCTTTTCATAGCAACCTGTTTGTGTTTTATGGGTACATAACCCTTGAGTCTCTCAGAATTCTCCTCAGGTTTCATCAGAATTTCTCTCTTGTTCCCATTGTATGTTTTCCCCCAATGTCAATTTGAACTTTATAAAAGAGGGACAGGGCTGATGGCATAGGAAGCTGAGCTGGTTCCCTCTTGGCCCTTCCCCTAAATGGAAGAGTGGCCACACCTCTGCAAGAGGCTGGGAAAGGCCCCGGTGGGCTTCCATGAAAGGCATCTGCACTTGATGGCTTGGCTCCAAATGCAGATTTAAAAATGACACTGGGCCAGGCACAATTGATCACTTGAGCCCAGGAGTTCAAGACTGGCCTGGGCAGTGTGACGAAACCCTGTCCCTACTGGGGATAAAAAAATTAGCTGGGCATGGTGGTACATGCCTGTGGTTCTAGCTACTGGGGAGGCCAGGGTGGGAGGATCACTTGAGCCCAGGGGGTCAAGGCTGCAGTGAGCTGTGATCACGCCACTGCACTCCAGCATGGGTAACAGAGCAAGACTCTGTCTCAAAACGTTAAAAAAAAAAAAAAGCCAAACATGGTGGCTCACACCTGTGCACTTTGGGAGGCTGAGGTGGGTGGATCACCTGAATTCAGGAGTTCAAGACCAGCCTGGCCATCATGGTGAAACACCATCTTTAAAAAAAAAAAA
>CAUYQU010072712.1:0-37974 GCA_963574635.1 Cheracebus regulus | reverse complement strand
CCTGTTAAAATTTAATCATGATATCCCCTTAGAGCAACATGGTATTTTTGTGTGTGGAGAACTAATTTTTTCTCCCAGAGTAATAAATTTTTTGTGGCTTTTTTTTTTTTTTTTTTTTGGTTTTGTTTTACCATGACTAAGAAAGTTTTGTAAAGAAGAGAAAAAAAAGACATCTTTTTAAAAATCTTAGCTTCAAGAATATCCTTTCTAAAATTAAGAAATGTCCCACCAAAAATTTTCTCTTTATTTTGATATTATTTTCATTTGCTTTTCCTCTTCCTCCTAGTAGTAAAAAATGCAGGAACTCATAAGGATGACTGGTCACTCAAAAGCTTTCTCAGTATAGGCTGACTTTCCTCAACCATAAAGTCTAATTCAAAATTCAATCTTATTCAATATTGTATCATCCTGTGGTCATGTGTCAATTATGAACTTATTGTCTCTCCATTCCATGTGCCCTCTTTAATACATATACTGTGATAAGCAATGGAGTTCCTTAAGCATCTCCCCTTTGAAGTGAACATGATGTTAGCTCATGCAGAGGCTGCTTGAGGGACATAGCGGAAGGAAGAGCCTCTTCTGCATTTTCCAAGGTAAGTGGTATGGATGTGAGGACATGCTATGCAGCACTGCTCAGCCATACACCCAAAACACAAATTCTCTGCAACCTGGTAGCCTCAACATTTTGATACCACCTAGAAAGCAGAGCTCCCAGGCAGTACACATAATCTCAAGGCCTCCAGTCTCAGCTGGCACCCATATATCCCCACATGACTTGATATGCCATAAAGGCCTTTTGCCTCCACTAACACCTAGGTTGCACACCTATACCACCAATTTCTGGGCATCTGCAACACCACCTGCATTCTGGAGTGTTGACTATTTTCCACCTAACAACTCCAGACCAGACCAGCCAAATCAATTAAATTCTCTGCTAACTGGTAAACTAAACCACACCTTTTCCATCAAAGTCCAAGCCTCTTCCAAATTTGTACTTCCCTAGGTACTCTCCTACAGCCTTATGGTGTATTACATACATTTTTCTTATATCCCATAGTTACTCTTTTATCATAGTTAATAATTGTTATATTAAACTTTCCTGTTTAACTTACTATATGGTTTCTATCTCCTGATTTGACCCAGACTGCTACATGTAGCAGGCTTGGAACAGAGTAGGACCTCAGCAACAGGCTAACACTGCCTCTGGGAGTTCTGTTTATCCACTTGTTTTCTATTTATTATCCATTTTTATGTCCTAATTTTTTTCCTAAGCTTTGCAATTTTCCCCTAGCCTGACTTCTCCTACCTACTCTACCAAGCAGTCTCATATATTGTATAAAGATTAAATTTACTAGAACACAACTCTGACATCACACCCACACAAATGCTAATTTTTGTTGAGGGCAAATGAGACAAACACTATTTCAAATGCTTTAAATGTAGCATTATTGCATTTCACAACACTTCTAAAAGATGGATATTTCCCAGTTTTTAAAATGTGCAAAAGGGGGCTCAGAGAAGTTAAAAACTTGGCCAATATAACACAGTTATTAATTAATGGAACCAGGACCATAAATATATTTTACTCTAAGGCAGTGCTCATTACATCCATGATTTAAGCAACTTTCTGTTTTAAAAGCATTTATTAGTATCCTATTGCTCACTGGGACAAAGGCAATTGTTATCTTGATTATAAAACCTCTGATCTTTCTCTCTCTATCCTCTTACAGCACTTTTAGTAGATATCTAATAATACTCATTAATTAGTCTTGAATTACATCTGTATATGCTATGTACTTTGAATTCTAAGATGAAAATTATATATATATATATATATATATATATATATATATATATATATATTTGTTTTTGTGTCAAGCTCTTTTCACCTGAGCTCCTGAAATACTATTTTTTTATCTTACCAAAGACAAAAAATAAAGATAGCTGATGAAAGTATAAAGTTGCTTATCAATTAATATATTTTTAAACACATTACTAATTCAGGTCAAGGAAAGGGAAAAAGTAAATATGCTAGCACTGTGGCTGTTATAATGAAGTACTTTATTTTCTGAATTCCAACAACTTGACAAAAACATATCTATATCTGTACACAGGTAGATATTAACATGATATAATAAAGTACTCCTTATTAGGAAGGAAGAAAAACTGCATTTCTTCCTACTATTAGATCATACAATACAGTAGGATTTTGTTTGTTCTCTATCAGACTAATCCACCACCTAGTGCAATGTCAGGCAAATAGTTGTTGCCCAGCAAATGACAGATAACATAAATCATATTTAGAGTCATAAAACAAGTATCCATAAAACTAAAGTTTTTCAAGTAATATAAATTATGTTCTCTGATTGCAATGACATAAAAATCAATTATGAAAAGAATTTTTGAAGATTTAACAAATATTTGAAAATTAAATTACAACCTCATCAACAACTCATGGTTCAAAGCAGAAAGCAAGGATGAAGCTATAAAGTATTTTGAACTAAATAAAATATAAATGTATATCAAAATTTGTGGGATTTCATTAAAGTAGTAGAAAGGAAAAACTTACAGCAATAAATGCCTATATTAGGAAATACTAAAAGTTCCAAATAAAAACACCCAGCTTTTATTAAGAACCAAGAAATGAAGAGCAAATTAAACCCACAGAAGCAGAAGAAACGTAGTTGAAAATTTTAGATTGAATATAAATAGAGTAGAAAATAGGAAACAATAGAGGAAAAAAATTAATGAAATGAAAAGCTGGCTCTTTGAGAATATCAATAAAATTGAGAACCTGAAGGCACAGAGATGAAGAAAATGGACATAAAACAAATCACCAATATCAGGAAGAAGAGAGGTTGCATCACTACAGGCTCTTCAAACATTAAAATAAATAAATATTTTGAACTACTTTATGCCATTTCAACCTAGATAAAATGGCAAATTTGTTAAAATACACACATTATCAAACTCATACAGGAAGAATTGATCATCTAAATAGCCCTATATCTATTAAAGAAATCTAACTTGTTGTTAAAAAAAATCTTCCCCTCCAGGTCCAAATAGCTTTGCTAACACGTTATACCTAATATTTAACAAAGAAATAATAAAACTCTACACAAACTCTTTATAAAACTAAAGAGGAGAAAATATCTCTTAACTCATCCTATGAAGCCAGAAGTATCTTGATACTAACACCTGATAATTACATTAAAATAAAACATCAGATCAATATTTTTCATAAACACAGCTGCAAACATTATAAATATAATTTTGGAAAATTGAATCCAATCATATTTTTAAAATATGACATGTCATGACCAAGTGGAGTGTATAAATTGGTTTGACATTTTACAACTAGTCAATGTCATATATTAACAACCTAAAAATAAAGCATATGAACATCTCAACAGTTGCAGAAAAAGTAATTGATAATATTTAGTATCTGTTCCTGATTTTTATAAAACCTTCAGGAAACTAGAAAAAGAAGTGAGTTTTCAAGCTGATTAAAGGTGTCTGCAAAAATCTTACAGCTAACACGATGTTAAACTTGCAAGACTAATTGTTTCCCCACCAAGGTTAGGAACAAGTAGAAGTGTTCATTATAACTGTTTCTTTTCAATATTGTACTGGATATACTAGCAGATTCCATAAAGCAGGACAAAGAAATAGAACCCACCCAGATTACACCGATTTCTAATTATTGAAAAAATGATCATCTATCTACAAAATCTGATAATGTCTACAAATAAATGACTAGAACTAATAAGTGAATTTAGAAAAGTTACAGTATATACAATTAAAATGTAAAAATTAATTGTACTTATATATTATAGCAATAAAGAATGAAAAAATTATAATTAACAATACAATATCATTTCTAATAGCATCAAAAATATAAAATCCTTAAGGATAAATCTGACAAAATGTGTGAATACTAAAAATTACAAGAAGTTCAGAAAAATTAAGGAAGATAAAAAAATGAAGAGATATACTGTGCTCATGGATCAAAAGAACCAAAATTGTTAAGATGTCATCTCTCCCCAAATTGGTCTATAGAATCAACATATTCCAAATCAAAATCTAAGCATGCTTGAAAAAACTTAGCTGATTAAATTCACAGACTCTGCCTCAAAAAAAAAAGTACAGTAAATAAGACAATGTGGTATGAACAAAAACATACAAAAAAACTGATCAATGAAACAAAATATAGAGTCCAGAAATACAGCCACACATGTATAGACAACTGATTTTCAACAAGGGTACAAAGGCAGTTCAATAAAGAATGAAAATTTGACACAAATATTGTTTAAAACAATTGGATATCCACATGCAAATGCATGTACTTTGATCCTAACTTCACACCATACAATATAAAATTAACACAAAGAACATAGACCTAAAAATAAAAGTAAAACTATAGTATTTCTAGAAAAAATCATAGGAGAAAAATCTTTGGGACCTAGCATTTGAAAAAATATTTCATAGATATGACATCAAAGGCACTATTAATTTTCAAAATACACAAATTTGACTTCAAAGTTACATGGGTCTGCTTTTATTGTATATCAACTTATCTCAATAAAACTGTTAAAAGTAAATTAGAAAAATAGTGTAAGGTTGCCAACTTTTTATTTTACTAAAGGCATGAAAATAAAACAATTTTATGTTATCACTGTTATTTCATAAATAAAAGATATGTAAAATTAATCCCATAATAATAATTGATCATCCTTCGAATAAAATTAACACATTTATTTTAAACTTATGCCCTTGTATTTATTTTCTCAATTTTTTTGAGGACAAATAAAACAATTCACTATGTAGTAAATTTCCCTGGACTGGTAGTGGCAAATTACTGACTTTCAGAATTAGCCTTAGTTTCCTTTTATTAAATTTTTACTACGTGTATTGTAACTGAAGAGTTTAATAGAGGCTTGAAAAATAAATAATTAAAGGCTATTATCTTGTGAAAATTTTATTACTGGCACTAGTATTGTTCCTTGCTGTAATCGATGCTTAATATTTACAAATCACTGAATCAATACTTTTGGTGGAATGCAAACTGTTTCAAAAAAAGCAGTATTAATTGTTCTAAAGAAATAAAGTATCTCTCATAATATACCTTCAGTAATACCTTTCCAATTTGTGCAGTGTGCTTTTTCTAGCTTTGCTATTTAGTATGCATCAATTAAAAAGTTTCAGTGACAATCTACCGATTGAAACTTAAGTACAATCCTATGGATGCGAGATACGATGGAAAAAACTTACATTAAAAATCCCCAGATAAACCTTCTTTGCCATTTAGGAAAACTTATGAATAAGCCTGACAAGATTCCAAGTCTGTACATTGTTTGGACTTTTCTACTGAGATTTAAAAGCCTGTACAATACAGCCCTTGGCTGATTTATTTTTGGTTAAACTATAACAACTGTATAACTAATGCAGTAGTTTAAACCAAAACAATGATAACATTTGAATATTTTCTAATTCATTCTCTAGATGCTGGTTTTTAAAAAAAATTGTCCAAGGGATGGTTTGGGTTAGTCTTTGAGATCTTACTTTAAGAAAGTACTTTTGAAGTGGGCTCTGGGGAAAATATATCACAACCAGGACAGAAACTCTACAGAGCTATCTCAGCTCATAGTTACATGGTCAAGATGCTCCATAAACTTGAAGAACTGAAGGCAGCCTTTGAGCAAGGGAGCAGAGGACTGAGTCAACTTGCAGTTTTAAACAGACCAATAGAGCAAAGAGAAAACTAATTAAAAAATCCAAGTTCAGCAAAGCTCCTGATTTTCTCCCAATTTATGCACAGGGGGTGTGAGAATAACAGCTAAACATAGTTTATTAATAGTCTGTAACTTTGAGTTTAAATGCCACATTTCCTCAGAAAAGTGAAGAATGAGGACATTCTAATTAGAATTAGAGAAGTGGAAGAACAAAACATTATTCCGGATTCTGTCAGTTCCCTATGGACATAAAAACATGCGATGAATTGAAGCACAGCTAATTAAAAGGTAAATGAACTTCATCCTAAAAAATAAGCCAAATTCAGCACTCTTTAAAGAACCAAGGTTTAAGTTTCTAAAGATAGATGTGATTGTAAAAGTATATTTGAATACTCTTTTTACTAAAATGGTTAAACATCTCCTACAAACCAATGAACATTTGCATTTAAGTGGCATAAACTCAGTAATCAAGGAGGTGTATGTTAAACAACTTATCATATACTCTTTGAGGAACACAGTGACTCGTAAAGGACTCTTTATGGCAGGTTTTATCTATGTTTCTTTCTCTGTCATTAACTACCAGTAAAAAATATTGCTTTTTTGAAAATAGCTTAGTCATGATTGGCCAGTATAAAGCACTAAGGTAGTAAAAACTACAGCAACAATGTGTGTGTAAGTATGCACTTTCATATATACATATTTAAACATACAGTAATGTCCATAATGACAAATCCATATACTAAGACAGGAATCCCAAGATTTAAGAGAAAAAAACTACATTATCTTAATTCATTTTATGTTGTGCTACTCTTGCTTATGTGTTCAAACCTACAGTTTAAGAATTTCCATTATAAATATATACTGTATTAATTGTTTAATTGTGGGTTCATTCTTATTCTATTCAATGGAAGAGGTAAGGGCTACACAGTTTATTTGTTTGCATGAATAATCATATTCTTACTTATTGGGGAGAGACTGGGCGAACCAAAAAAAGGACAAACATAAATTACACACAGCTTGATACTCAGTGTGTAGGAAACAGTGTTTTGTGTAAAGAACAAAATTTAAGAAATCATACAAAAGATAACTGACATGGTTTGGCTGTGTCCCCACCCAAATCTCACCTTGAATTGTAGCTCCCATAATTTCCACGTGTTGTAAGAGGGACCCGGTAGGAGATAATTGAATCATGGTTTCCCCCTTACTGTTCTCGTGGTAGTAAGTCTCACGAGATCTGATGGTTTTATAAGAGGCTTTCTTTTTGCCTCTCTCTCATTCTTTCTTGCCACCACCATGTAAGAAGTGGCTTTTGCCTTCTGCCATGATTGTGAGGCCTCCCCAGCCACACGGAACTGTGAATCTATTAAACCTCTTTCCCTTCCCAATCTCGGGTATGTTTTTATCAGCAGCTTGAAAACGGACTAATACAATAACAGACATGGAAATCAGAGAAAGGTAATCTGAAATAAAGATGAGTGTTCCTAAAAAAAGACATCCTACAAATACACCAGAGTAACAGATATAATAGCAATTTCACAAGCAATGAAAAGAAAAATATACTATATGCCGGGAAAGTACTAGAAATTTATCAGCTAAACAACTTTATTATTTTATAAACATTTACTTGACACTTTAGCAGAAAATGCTACATTTCTGATATTTTTAATTGATTTTTCTTTATGGTTTTGATGCTATATTTGTGTAAATAACAATAATTTATATTTCTTTACCTTAATGAGAGGATCATTTTAATAACAGAATTGAATAAGGGTATGTAAAAATGATTGAAGAAGAAATCACAACAATGATTTTCCAGAATGAATCAACAGTACTTGCAGACTTACTGGAACAAAGTCAGTTTTGATGGAGGAGACAGAGGAGTGAAAAATGATTGTAAGGTTCCATAACTGAGAAAACAGTAAAATATTCATAAAAATAGGGAGGTCAAAGGAAGACATGTTAGGGAAAAGGCAAACTATAGTAGAACTATGAAATGTCTTATTAGAAACATCCACACGGGAGAGACAAGTATAGCATTTGAGTTTTTTTGAAAGCCATTTATGAAGATATATATTTGAAGTAAAGGATATGTTTAGATTCCCCATATAAAATGTGGAGAGAGATGAGCAGCATGTTATGGAGACTGTATAACTTGTTTTCCTACTGGGATACTGTTGAGAATAAAGTGAGACACTCAAAAACTATGCCAGGAAAAAAAAGTAAATCCAAGTGTCCCTTACAAACTGGAACATATAATAATTCTAAGGTTTGTAGAATTAAAGTGGGTGATGAGATCTGGTTCCAGCAGAGAGAATAGCCCCATTCCTCTCACATCTTCCCTCTAACACCTAAAAACTCTTGCACATAACAGAACGAACAAACATAGGAAACTCTGAAAGGTGGAAAGAAGACAGCAGACGGCTAGGAACCTCAGGATTTGAGGACATTAAGTAACAGTGAACCCCTGGGTTTTCTTATTACTTCAAATGAATTCCTGAAAGGGCACTCCAGAAGCCTCTGAGCTTAAACTGCCATAGGCACAAACAAAATAATAATAAATAAAATGTATTAGAAAAGCTTGTTTCCCTAGCCAAAGACCCAAGAAACAATAACCTAGTAACAGAAAACCTTTTGGCAATACCAGCCCAACTCCTGCCAAACACCAATGGAAAAATCTCACTGTGTCAGTGGTGTGATGAGGGAACTGATCTTTCCTGCTCTGTAAACAACCTGCTCTGATTTCCAGCCCAATGTCCAAGTAGGAAACTAATGTTCTATCCCCTGCCTGGAAGAACCAGGTTGTGCTCCCATTCTCTAGCTGGATGGTAGTCACTGGCTGAACAGGGAACTGAGCTTCTGTTCCGTGCTTCGTGGAAACAGGCAATTCTCTGATTTCTCTGCCAGGGAAATAGTCATGGTCTGGGCTGAAAGCTGATCTTCCATCCCTTGTCCATCCAAAGTAGGCAGTGATAAGATTTTCCTGCCAGGTTAGTGGCAGTGGGGTCCAGCAGCGCAGTGTGCCTACATACCTATCTGGAAGCATCCAAACGTAAGGAGGCACTATGATATGAGACGAGTCAACACTGGCTTCACTCTTCCCACACACTCAGCTTGAAGCCAAGCAAGGAGGCAACATCAGCAAGGACTCACTCTGAACCCACAAGGTTGAATGAGGTGGTATAGGTTGTAAATCTTCTGCATTCTATTTTCCCTCCCTCCTTGATGTCATCAATTTACAAGTCATAGTTGATGACTGAAGCAAAGTAATAACACAATCTGAGAGTCAAAAAGATGATATTCAAAAGTAAGTATTCTGCATTTCACTTGAAGTGGTAAACTGTTGCTACCAGGAGGCTTTGATAAGTTGCATACTTACAACTTATCTGCTCTGTGTACATGTATTCTATAACAACCACTGTGAAAATTATACAAGATGACACTGATGCAAAACAAGTTCCTGGCTTCACCCAGGAAGGAACTCAAGAGTAAGCCAGTGGTGGAAGACGAGTTTTATTGAGGTGACAGCAGTGTTGCGGCTCCCTGATTGATCCTACAGAACAGGGCTACCCCATAGGTAGTGCACTTGGAGTACTGGCCTAGAGGTAAGTTTTTGGTCATATTTACATCCACTTTTAATGACTTGCTAATTCAGTGGTGAGACATCCAGAAATAGCTAGAAAATGAGTGGTAACTTTCAGGTTTTGGCAAGGCAATGAGTGGTAACCTCTGGGTATTGCCATGGCAACAGTAAACTGTCATGGCACTGGTGGGCATGTCCTACAGAGAAGTGCTTTTGGTGCCTCTTCCTGGTTCAGGCCAGTCTTCAATCTGGTCTGCAGTCAAGTCCCCCCTGCCTCCTACTTTATTGCCTCCTCAGAGATTCAATACACCTTAATCTTAAGGGCGCTGCAGAAGGGCAGAGCTCCAACTTCTGTAACTCCTTCCTGGCAATTTTTTGGGTGTAGACCCTGCCCAGCACTGAAGGAGTAAAAATCTCTGAATACTTAATCTCAGAGGCCCAAAGGCAGGATGCTTTCATTTTCTGGGTCAGAAGATGAAATGGGTTGGAAACCTTGTGCCAGCATTGTCTTTACATACAACTGTTTTGACCTAGAATACACAAACTTTACTAAGAGGTAAAACAAGCAAGGGCCAAAAATTAGTAATAACGAGGCAGCTATCAAAGGTTCTAGGATTGGTAAAAACCAGGTGAGACTTGGGAGGACATTTTTGATAGTCAAGCAGATATAGTCTGGCTCTATCTATGTAACCAGGTAGCTTGCCCATAGATCTTTTTAATAGTAACCTCAGCCTGTCCAGAGTTGTTAATATATGCACAACAGGTTTTATTAACAACTGTACAGACTCCACCTTGTTCAGCTAGTAAACAATCCAATGCTAGTCTGTTATTGAGGAAGACATTTACCAAAGAGTCTAGGAATTCTTGAATTCTCTTCAATGCCTGACCTGTGTTGGTAGCTAATGATTCTAGGCTTTGACTCAAGTTCTTTAGGGTTGACACATGGTACACAAAGCCATCCCTGGGGGGCTGCTAATCCTATTGCCTCCCTGATTCCCACCAGAATTAGTCCTATTGCTCATTTATTTCTGATATTCCTGACTCTCATGTGGTTCTAGATGGTTACCGCTGAAAGAGTAAGGGTGGCCAACAGACATTCACCCCATTCCAAGTTGGAAAGCTATTCCCCAAAGAACAGGTGCTCCCTTGGGCATTAGGAGTGGTTACAGGTAGCTTCTTGCCACTCATGGCCACAAACAGAAATGAGCCCAGTTGCAGCACAAATAGAAGCCCTATGAGGTGTGATTTCTATCCTTTGCTGCCAAGTTGGGTCCACAGAGATATACTTCCCATGTTTCAATGCGGGTGGTCGAACAACCCTTGTTTCCCAGGAGGGAGGTGCTACTCCCACCTTCCCAGATTAGGCAGTTGTTTTTCCCCTGTATGTTCTGATCCAGGAGAAAGCAACATATACAGTTTCCTTTCTCACAAATGAAATCCCATTTACCTTGCTATAGCCTTGAAAACTTGGCAACTAGAATTGGATCAGAACATTGCAGAGAAACTTCTGCTTTTGTGTCATTAACACAACATGGGCTGCAAAAGACAGAATCATTGGTACACTGGAGATATGTATACTCAACTTCCTAGGTACATATAATAGTGGCAATGTGTAATAGTGGAAGTGTGCTTAATGTGAAATCCATTAAGCAGGGAACAGTTCCACCTAACAAATACAGGTCTGAGTACTTTGACAACACTATGGTTAGTTAGGAGGTCTGGAGAAATGGTGGTGAGATTTTCCAGATGAGCTAGAAGGTGGAAATCTCCATCCTGGGAATGCTGATGACAAATCCAGCAACTATGAAGAGGATACCCTGACGCTATAATTTTTGAAGTATACACTATATGAATTTGTTCCTACCCCCATTATAAGAGGTTAATTGGGAGAGCAAACAGGATTAACAGTGGCAGCACGTAAAGCAATTGGGCCGTAGAGTGTCCGCTATGCCCAAAAAGGAAAAAAGAGTTGTTTCCTAGGAGGAGACAGCTGACCAAAACAATTGGAAAAAAAAAGCCTTCCAATCAGGAAGAAGAATAAAGCATTCTCACCCACAGAATCTGGTTATTATTTCTAGCTAAGTGTTATTTTTTTTTTTTTAAGTTCTCGGGTATATGTGCAGATCTTGCAGGATTGTGACACAGGTATACACATGCCATGGTGGTTTGCTGCCTCCTAATGTTATCCCTCCCCAATATCCCCAACCCCTGTTATCCCTCCCCTAGACCCCCATCCCTCAACAGACCCCAGTATATGATGCTTCCCTCCCTGTGTCCATGTGTTCTCATTGTTCAATTCCCACTTATAAGTGAGAACATGTGGTGTTTGGTTTTCTGTTCTTGTGTTAGTGTGCTGAGAATGATAGTTTCCAGCTTCTTTCATATTCCTGCAAAGGGCATGAATTCATCCTTTTTTATGGCTGCATAGTATTCCATGGTGTACATTTGCCACATTTTCTTTATCCACTATATCATTGATGGGCATTTGGGTTGGTTCCAAGTCTTTGCTATTGTAAAGAGTGCTGCAATGAACATAGATGTGCATGTGTCATTATAATAGGATGATTTATAATCTTTTGGGTATATATCCAGTAATGGGATTGCTGGATCAAATGGTATTTCTATTTCTAGATCCTTGAAGATTCACCACACTGTCTTCCACAGTGGTTGAACTAATTTATACTTCCACTAACAGTGTAAAAGCTTTCCAATTTCTCCACATCCTCTCCAGCATCTGTTGTCTCCAGATTATTTTAATGCTCGCCATTCTAATTGGTGTGAGATGGTATCTCAATGTGGTTTTGATTTGCATTTCCCTAATGACCAGTGATGGTGAGCATTTTTTCATGTTTTTTGGCCACATAAATATCTTCTATTGAAGAAGTGCCTGTTCATATCCTTTGCCCACTTTTTGATGGGGTTGTTTTTTCTTGTAAATCTGTTTTAGTTATTTGTAGATTCTGGATATTAGCCCTTTGTCAGAGGAGTAGCTTGCAAAAATTTTTTCCCATTCTGTTGGTTGCTGGTTCACTCTAATGATTGTTTCTTTTGCTGTACAGAAGCTCTTAAGTTTAATTAGATCCCATTTGTCTATTTTGGCTTTTGATGCCATTTCTTTTGGTGTTTTAGTCATGAAGTTCTTGCCTATGCCTATCTCCTGAATGGTATTGCCTAGGTTTTCTTCTAGGATTTTAATGGTCTTAGGTCTTATGTTTAAATCTTTAATCCATCTTCAGTTAATTTCTGTATAAGGTGTAAGGAAGGGGTCCAGTGTCAGCTTTCTGCACATGGCTAGCCAGTTTTCCTAACATCAGTTATTAAACAGGGAATCCTTTCCCCATTGATTGTTTTTGTCAGATTTGTCAAAGATCAGATGGTTGTAGATGTGTGGCATTACTTCTGAGGCCTCTGTTCTGTTCCATTCATCTATATCTCTGCCTTGGTACCTGTACCATGCTGTTTTGATTACTGTAGTCTTATACTATAGTTCAGAGTCAGGTAGCATGATGCCTCCAGCTTTGTTCTTTTTGCTTAGGATTGTTCTGGCTATATGGGCTCTTTGTTGGTTCCATATGAAGTTTAACATGGTTTTTTCCAGTTCTGTGAAGAAGGTCAATGATAGCTTGATGGGGATAGCATTGAATCTATAAATTACTTTGGGCAGTATGGTATTTTCACGATACTGATTCTTCCTAACCATGAGCATGGAATGTTTTCTTTTTCCATCTGTTTTTGTCCTCTCTTATTTCCTTGAGCAGTGGTTTGTAGTTCTCCTTGAAGAGGTCCTTCATGTCCTTTGTTAGTTGTATTCCTATGTATTTTATTCTCTTTGTAGCAGTTGTGAATGGGAGTTCACTCACAATTTGGCTCTCTGTCTGTTATTGGTGTATAGAAATGCTTGTGATTTTTGCACATTGATTTTATATCCTGAGACTTTGCTGAATTTGCTTATCATCTTAAGGAGATTTTGGGCTGAGACGATGGGGTCTTCTAAATATACAATCACAT
Organism: Cheracebus regulus; assembly: GCA_963574635.1. NCBI lineage: Eukaryota > Metazoa > Chordata > Mammalia > Primates > Pitheciidae > Cheracebus > Cheracebus regulus. Next base: position 24,654 of record CAUYQU010072712.1, on the reverse strand, counting down.
CATCTGCAAATAGAGACAATTTTACTTCCTCTTTTCCTAATTGAATACACTTTCTTTTTCTTGCCTGACTGCTCTGGCTAGAACTTCCAATACTATGTTGAATAGGAATGGCGAGAGAGAGCACACTTGTCTATTGCCAGTTTTCAAAAGGAATGCTTCCAATTTTTGCCCATTCACTATTATATTGGCTGTGGTTTCATCATAAATAACATTTATTATTTTGAGATATGTTCCATTAATACCTAGTTCATATGAGTTTTTAGCATAAAGGCTGTTGAATTTTGTTGAAGACCTTCTCTGCATCTATTGAGATAATCATGTGGTTTTTGTCTTTGGTTTGGTTTATGTGATGGATTACATTTATGGATTTGCATATGTTGAACCACTCTTGCATCTCTGGGATGAAGCCTACTTGATCGTGATGGATAAGTTTTTTAATGTGCTGTTGCATCAGGTCTGCCAGTATTTATTGATCATCATACATATTGGCCTGAAATTTTCCTTTTTAGTTGTGTCTCTGCCAGGTTTTGATATCAGGATGTTTGTCTCAAAAAATGGGTTAGGGAGGATTCTCTCTTTTTGTATTGTTTGGAATAGTTTCAGAAGGAATGGTACCAGCTCCTCTTTGTATGTCTGGTAGAATTTGACCGTGAATCCATCTGGTCCTGGACTTTTTTTTGATTGGTGGGCTATTAATTGCTGCCTCAACTTCAGGTTGGAGCATTTAACCCATTTACATTTAAGGTTAATATTGTTATGTGTGAATTTGATCCTGCCATTTTGATACTAGCTGGTTGTATTGCCCATTAGTTGACACAGTTTCCTCATTGTGTCAACTATCTATACCATTTGGTATGTTTTTGCAGTGGCTGTTACTGTTTGGTCCTTTCCATGTTTAGTGCTTCCTTCAGGAGCTCTTGTAAGGCAGGCCTGGGGATGATGAAACCTCTCAGCATTTGCTTGTCCATAAAGGATTTTATTTCTCCTTCACTTATGAAACTTAGTTTGGCTGGATATGAAATTCTGGGTTGAAAATTCTTTGCTTTAAGGATGTTGAATATTGGCCCCCACTCTCTTCTGGCTTGTAGGGTTTCTGCTGAGAGATCCACTGTGAATCTGATGGGCTTCCCTTTGTGGGTAACCCAACTTTTCTCTCTGGCTGCCCTTAGCATTTTTTCCTTCATTACAACCCTGCTGAATCTGATGATTATGTGCCTTGGAGTTGTTCTTCTTGAGGAATATTTTTGTGGTGTTCTCTGTATTTCCTGGATTTGAATGTTAGCCTGCCTTCCTTGGTTGGGAAAGTTCTCCTTGATAATTCATCAAGCTCCTTCTCGATCCAGTTTTGTTCCCTTGCTGGGGAGGAGTTGTGATCCCTTGGAGGAGGAGAGGCGTTCTGGTTTTTGGTGATTTCATTCTCTTTGCACTGATTTCTTCCCATCTTTGTGGATTTATCTACCTTTGGTCTTTGAAGTTGGTGACTTTTGGATGGGGTCTTTGAGTGGACATCCTTTCTGTTGATGTTGAAGCTATTTCTTTCTGTTTTTTAGTTTTCTTTCTAACAGTCAGGCCCCTCGGCTGCAGGACTGCTGGAGTCCACTCCAGACCCTGCTTGCCTAGGAATCACCCATGGGGGCTGCAGAACAGCAAGGATTGCTGCCTGTTCCTTCCTCTGGTAGCTTTGCCCCAGAAGGGTCCCTGCCAGATGTCACCCAGAGCTCTCTGTATGAGGTGTCTCTTTGGATGTACTGGAGTCAGGAAGCTGCTTGAGGAGGCAGTTTGTCCATTATCAGAGCTCAAGTGCTGTGCTTGGAGCTCTGTTGCTCCCTTTGGAGCTGCTGGGCAGGGACGTTTAAGTCTGCTGCAGCAGAACTCACCGCCACCCCTTTTCCCAGGTGCTCTGTCCTGGGAAGGTGGGGCTTTATTTATAAGTCCCTGATGTGCTGCTGCCTTTTTTCAGAGATGCCTCGCCCAGCAAGGAGGGAGTCTAGTCACCACAGTCTGCCCACAGAGGTATTGCTGAGCTGTGGCTGGCTCCTCCAGCTTCTGTATAAACTTCCTTGCAATTTTGTTTACACAGGTAAGGTTAGAACTTCCTTAGTAATGGTGGACTGCCTCAGTAATGGCAGACTGCCTTGCTAATGGTGGACTGCCTTGGTAATGGTAGACTGCCTCAGTAATGGCAGATGCCCTTCCCCTCACTGAGCTCAGCTATCCCAGGTGGAGCTCAAACTGCTATGATGGCTGCAAAACTCTCAAGCCAGTAGGTGTCATTTTGCCAGTTTGTGGGTGTGGGACCTGCCGAGCCAGATCACTTAGCTCCCTGCCTTCAGGTCCCTTTTTCTCAGGGGAATGGGTGGTCCTATCTTGCAGGCATTCCAGGCACCAGTTAAAATGGCTGCCCAGATTTGTGCTGGAAACCCACAGCGCTTATCAGCCTGGCAGGAATCTCCTGGTCTGTGGTCTGTAAAGACCACGGGAGAAGCGCAGTATCTGAACCGGAGTGCAGAGTGGCCAGAAAAGTCCCTGATGACCTCCACTGGGTGGGGAGGGGGGTGGGTTCTCCAGCCTGGTTGCACTTCCCAGGTAAGGCAGCGCCCCACCCTGCCTTGGTTTGCTCTCCTTGGGCTACATCTACTGTCCAACTAATCCCATTGAGATGAACCTGGTACCTATGTTGGAAATGCAGAGATCCCTCATCTTCTGCATCACTCTTGCTGGGAACTGCACTCCAGAGCTGTTCCTATTCGGTTATCTTGGTGGAAGTCGTCATGTTAATTCTTTTAAATTGGTAGCAGAGGTCTTACAAAGATTCACAGATGTAAGTGGTGGTGACCTTCCTTTGTGCCTGCAACTCGTAAGAAACAGGTTTTGCCTGGATATGCGTAACTAACTAGTTATTCCCTGAAGTTTGACAGCAGGGTGGAGGCAGTAATCAGCCACACTTAGAGGCCTTTCCATTTTGGTTATGTCTGATTTTGAGGAGTGGGGGGGATCCTTCTTTCTAAGTTTTTAGTAAGACTAAGTTTCTGGTTTAATGGGAGAGTATCTTCCCTTGTGGGAGGAAACAATATTTTATTTCCATATGATTGAAGGGCCTTTTGAACCTGGCATAAGTTGATGATATCAGTGAGCATTCTCTATATCTCTTCATCAAACAGGAGGTCTGAAGTTAAAAAAAAAAAACCTTCCATTGCTCATTTCAAATGGGCTACACCTTAAGGTTCCTTTTGGAGCCATCCTCATGTGCAAAAACTCTATGAATAAGAGAAAAACTTAGGCCTCTGACATTTCCTGACAGAGTTTTACTAATGTCCTTTTTAGAACATGATTGCCTTTTTCTACCTTACTATAGAACTAAGATCTCCAGGAAAAGCAAAGATGATAGGTAATGTCTAAGGCTGAGGAAACCTGCTGGAGGAGGTTCTGTTATCACTTTGCAGACTTTTTGATAATCCAAACCTTCAGATGATCTCTCTAACTAAGAATTTAGACACTTTTAACACCTTTTCTGTCCTTGTAGGGAGAACTTCTATCCACCTGGTGAAAGTGTCTATAAATATACTAGCAAGTATTTTAGTCCTCAGTAAGGTGGCATCTGGGTGAAATCTGTTTTGCAGTCTTTCCCAGGGTATATTCCTTGGTATTGTACAGGTTTGAGTAGGGGTGGGGGTATGGGGTGGCTTCCTGGGTCATTACAGGCACAAAGTTCACAGGCCCTGGTGACCCTCTTTACAGTCTGATATAGTTTCTTCCTAAAGAAGATTTGAGAAACCAATTTGAATGGAGAATTCTCTCCCAAATATGAGAAGTCACAGACATACTTAATTATTTCCCATTGCTCAGCCTTGGGGACAAAGAGTTTGTTGCTTTCTAGCAACCAATCTGAAGGATCTTTTTGTAAGCCTTTCTGTTCTGGCCATTTTACTTCCTCAGGGGTATAGTATGGTGCCACTGACATGGGTGGAACACTAGGTATTAGTGCAGCAGCCTACAGTACTGGTATTTCTTTAGCTTCAGCATTGATTGCTCTGTCTGTCAGAACATTTTCTCTGATTGAGGTGTCTCCTTCTTGGTGTCCCCTGCAGTGAATAACTGCTATCTCTTTTGGAGATATACACCATCAAAGAGTTCCAAGATCTCAGAGCATCTTGTATGCAGCAGCCTTTGGCTATTAATAGTTCCCTTTCTTTCCATATGGCAGCATGAGCATGGAACACCAGAAACCCATATTTGGAATCAGTAAATATATTGACTCTTGAGTCTTTTCCCAATTAGAAGGCCCTAATTAGAGCAATTAATTCCACTTTTTGAGCAGAACTTTATGGAGGCAAAGGTTTGGCCTCAATGACTTTTTGTTGGCTAACCACAGCATAACCTGCCATTCTGACTCCCTCATGAATAAAAGTACTTTCATCTGTAAACCCCTCAACATCAGGATTATGCAAGAGCTCACATTTGAGATCAGGCTTGCTATAGTAAGCTTGTTCTACGGATTCTACACAAGAATGAATGAATTAAGGATCTTATTCTTGGGACTTGTGAAGTCTGGCAACAGTGTAAGAGTTTAAAACTCGACATACTTTAAGAGTAGCCTCTTAGTGTCAAGCAAAAGGGCCTAGTATGTAAGTACCCCCCTGTCAGCCACTGGTGTCCCTTTGCTTCTAGGAGCCCCTGTACTTGATGGAGGGTTATGATATCTAATTGCTGTCCCAAGGTAAACTTACTGTCTTCTTCTACCAATATACAGTGGTGATAGCCACAGTTTGGAAGCATTCTGGCCACTCAGCTGCCACTTGGTCTAGCTATTTAGAGCCATATAGAGTAGTTTTTCTAGGAACCCAAACCCAGGAATTCAAATACAGCAGAATCCAGCCATTCCCAAAGAAGTTCTTAACTGATTTTTAGTCTGAGGGGCCTGGAGTGCCAGGATGGTCTCTTTTTATTCTTGGGCCATGGTCCTTGTCTCAGGGATGAGCACATACACCAAATATTCAAATTTCTGTAAAGAGATCTTAGCCTTGTAAGGAAACATCTGATACTCTTATTTTCCTAGAAAAATCAGGATCTGCATCGTGTTCCTATCAGTCTTCCCTAAAAGGGCTGGAAATTAATAGGTAATCCACATATTATAAGAGGGATCCATTAGTTAACTATAATTCCCTTAACTCCTTTGTTAACGCATGGTGAAAGAGTATCCCCAAAACCTTGAGGAAGGACTGCTCAGGTAAGCTGAGATGTAGTATGAATGTATCAGTCCATTCAAAATAAAAAATATACTGGGTTCTGGGGGAACGGTGTGCCAAAGAAAGTATCTTTTAAGTATAACATACGAACCAAAGAGCATCTTCGGGGACTTGAGTCAATACTGTGTAAGGATTAGGAACCACTGGGCAGACTGAGACTGCTGCCTCATTAATTACCCTTAGATCTTGAACAAATCTATATTCCTCATTTGGTTTCTTTACAGGCAAAATAGGGGTGTTCGTGGGGACTCACAGGATTGTAGTAATCTATACTTAAAGAACTTTGTTACCAGGGGCTGGATGCCCCTCTGAGCCTCAGGTCTCAGTGGATACTGTTTTTACCATGGCTAATTAACAATGGATTTTAAAATAACCTGGACTGGGGATACATTAATGACTCTACCAGGAACTTCTAGGCCCCAGACAGAGAGGTCTACTTGAGAAGCACAATGTCATGAAAGGGAGGTCTTCTCTTTATCTGGTTTTTTTTCTCCCTTTGAGACAGAGTCTCACTCCAGTCGCCCACGCTGGAGTGCAGTGGTGTGATCTTAGCTCACTGCAGCCTCAACTTTCCAAGCTCACGTGATCATCCCTCCTCAGCCCCCTTAGTAGCTGGTAGTACAGGTGCATGCCACCATGCCCAGCTAACGTCTTCCATTTTTGTAGAGACAGTGTTCACCATGTTGCCAAAGCTGGTCTTGAACTCTGAGGCCCAAGCAATTCACCTACCTCGACTTTTTAAAGTGCTAGGATTACAGCCAAGAGCCACAGTGCCTGGCCACATTTCCTTGTTTGTGATAAGGCCTATACTTAGAACTAGGAGAAATGCTCCTTTCTGGCCCATTGCGTTTTCATGAGGCTCTTCAAATTGAACTGCAGCCTGTAATTGGGAAAGTTAAGTCTCTTCCCAGTAAAGGGATAAGGCACTCAGGCAAAAGCAAAAATTTGTGGAAAAACATATGGTACCCCATGGTATAACTAAAAGAGTGAGTGAATCTCCTAACTTTTGTCTGGCCATCAATCCCTGTTATGGTACAAGAGCAAGAAGACAGTAGCCTTAAGAAATGGACCAGAACTGAGTAGGCTACACTCATATCAAATAAGAACTCAGTATTTTTTCCTGCCACATCAAAGGCTGCTGAGGGCCCTCTGGAGATGGTAAGGTGTCCGGTGGAAGTCATAGAGAACCTTGGGCCCCATCAGTCCTCTATTCTCTTGGCCATTATGCATTTGGGTGACTTAGACTCCCTTTGACGCCTGAGGGAGTTCTTCCAGTGGTCCTCTTGCTTATAGAAGGCACACTAATTTTGTTCTAAGGACTGGGCATCACAGATGCTGATCTTACTACATTTTCTCAGGATGCTAACCTTGAGGCAGTGGGGGGCTTAAAGCGGCGGCTAATAATTGCACTTTGGAGCCAATTCTTTCCGTTTTCACCTCGGCTTTTGTGCTTTCTCTGTTGTTATAAACCCCAAAGGTCATGTTTAAAAGTTGGCTCATGGAAGTCTGAGGTCTCATTGCTGGCTTTTATAACTTCCTTCTAATATCAGGGACAGATAGGGTGATAAAATGCACACCCAGGAGAGCTCACCATTCTGGGGAGTCTGGGTCTAGATTAGAATATTTCCCAAGTGCCTCAATCAAGCAGATCTGGAATAGAGTGGGATTCTCATCTTTCCTCTGAGTTATTTATCTCACCTTGTCATAATTAACTGGCTTAACTGAACATTTTTTCAAATCTTCTGTTAAACAAGTTAGCATATGATTTCTGTGTTCAAGATCTTGGGAACTCCTCTAATAATCTCATTGAGTGTCTAGATCTGGAACTGTATCTCCTTCTACATCATAAAATGGTGTGGCCTTGATTACAAGCAGCCACGCTATCTGCATAGTCACAGCAGTTCCTAGAATGCTTTGTTTTTCCAAACAAGGTACAGCAAGTGGGTAATAATATTTGCATGTCACTCCAAGTTAAATCAAAAGGCATGGTCAACGTAACAAATTCCTCTACAAACTTCCCTGAAGCCTCAAAAAAGCAGCCAAACTTTCCCTTGTATAAAGTCAAATTGGACATGGAAAAAGGTATATAGATACTCTGATTGTTCCCGCATCTCTGTCAGTTACTTCCCACAATGGATACAGGTTTGATTTTGGGGGCTGATATGAGGCCCTACTCCTAGTAGCGCTGGTTAGGCTTACATCCTTGGGCAGTGAAGGATGCAGGATAGAGTTTGTTGGATAATGGGGAGGGATGCATGGTGACCTTAGGGTGGAATCTTGTACTATAAAACTGGCAGGGCCCTATTCAGAACTGGGGAACTGAGGAGGATCTGAGGGGGGTGCAGGGCTACTAGGGGTAGCAGCTAGGAGGGGGTCATCTAGGATATCTGGCCCAGCTTTTTGGTGCCTAGGAGTATCATAAGCCAGACATATTTTACAGATGTCCCTGAAATCAGTATCCTGAAAAAGGGCCATAAAAGCCTATACATAAGGAATGTCTCCCTATTTTTCTTCCTTTCTATAGAACAAGCCTAATTGTTAAGTAACATTATAAGGTAAATAACCATGTCCAGGCCAAATCTGTTGACTCACCAATTTGTATTGGACCCAATAATCTTGCAACAGAAAATGAATTTTGTTCTTTTTCATATTGTCTACTTTGAATATTCTCCAAATGCCTAAAAGACACCCTAGTGGCGAGTCCTTCAGGTGGCTCACTATAGTCCCCATGTCTAATAAGGGTATCTATGGGAAGGTTTGAGTTAGCCTTAGTCTAGTGCATGCCTAGTTATTTTTCCCTTTTTAAATTCTCACTTTCTGCTAAGAAAAGTATAAATAGCAAGGTGTTGTGAAAGGGCATTATGGACAATGAATGGATAGAATGATGAGCCTGAATTCCACAAAGAAAGAGGAAAGCATCTTAATTTGGGCAGAAAGGACCTAAATAGAAAGTGATTGTGAAAGAGATGAAGTGTTGCCCAAGGGGAGACCTGAGAGACCCTAACTCACCAGAGAACTCACCCAGAAGTAGAAATACACAAAAAATGTCTGGGCAGCTGCTTGTCTACCACCAGGTAGTTGTCTGTCAATCAGGCCAGTATTTGATGCTCCTAGTCCCTTTGACTAAGATGGGCTTGAGCAATGCAGAAAGGAAGGCGTGGGAAGGGGCCCACAAGTGGCTAACAGAAAAATAATAACTTCTAATTTCAGGGCAGAAAACAAGAGACCAAGATTGCAGGATGTAACTCACAATCCTAGAAAGAATGTCAGTGCTGAAAACCCCAGAGCATCTGGGAGGTGGGCAACAGTACCAATGCTGGAAAATCCAGAGTACCCATGTATCAACAAAGATCCCCTCACCAAGTACCAAAAACCCCAGGAAACCTGGGGAGCAGCTAACAGTGAGCCCAAGGCCAAGCTGGAGTCACAGAACAATGTGACTCTGGCATCCCAGAGTCAATACAAAAGTGGACCTCCCACAATCAAGAACATGGAAACAAGGGATGTAGCCACCTCGTTGGAAAATTCTACTCATGGAAGACAAGAGAGGAAATTGCAAGATCAAAGAAACTATTTTCTTAAATATGGAGCCCCTATAAGAATAAACATACAAATTTTAAAACTAAGTGATGGGAAAACAATGAAGGCAGTAAAGAAAAGCATAACCACCAAAGAATCATAGAACTGGGGAATGGTAAAAGCCAAGGTCCAGGATTCCTCTGAGAAGAGAAAGACAGCATATCATCTCAGTCTGTGGAATGAAGAAAGGGATGAAAGACGAAGAAAGGAGGGAAGCAAAATATCCTGAAAATAGATGTCTCATTTTGTGAGGAGTACAGAACAAGACTTTTTTTTCCCTCTGCTCTAGTCCAGTTTCTTTGGGGACTACATGTACTTAATGGTTTGCTTATGGTTCACTCTCTGGTTACCCTTTCTCTAGAAGGAAAAAAAATAAGTAAAATTAAGCTCTTGGGAAAACCCTAATGGGGCATCAGAACTACACTTTAGTGTTCCAGTAATTAGCAGTAATTATTTCTGCATAATTTTGGCTTGAGAATCCTGCCTTTCTGGATTCATAGATTCACCTCCTTCTGTAGGTGAAACATACATTCTTTACCTACAATATGAAAGGATGACACATCACTATAGTGACTCTCCTCACCAGAAAGGCTATTAGGTATCAGTCAGACTTATACTTTCAGGCTGTTGCTTCCTTCCTGGCTATTTAGAATAATGATCAAGTATTTGTATCTATTTCTTCCTTTCTCATAATTACATTTCCTTATGACACGTGGAACTTTGAAGGGAGACTCATCAATTAGATCAAAACTGTCAAAATGATCTTATTAAAACTTTATCTATTGCTATTCAGAAAAAAAGTTTTCAATCTCCATTAATTTGTACTAAGTAATGTTATAGCCAGCATTTTTTCCTTTCAAACTGGATTACCCAGTGATAATCTGGTTTTCTTTATTTTCTTATAAGGCTGCTCACCTTTCCTCTAGATTATATTAAAATTCTCTGTAATTTTGATACTTAACTGATCTATTGATGCTGGAAATAAAAGATGATCCAGGCTTCATATTCCTGGATGTCAAGTGTCTAGTAAAATTCTTATGAGGGACTTTAAGATTTAAAGAATTTTAAGGCTTCACAAACAGGAGAATGTAGAGGATAATCTTTGAATATATGCACACATATGTCTCTTTGAAATGAGTTTAACGGAAGTATCTCATGGCTGTTTTAACGGGACTCCTTGTCCTTATGAGAACAATAAAATCTCCCAAGCTACTAGCAGTCATATTAGTTTGTTTTCTTTCTTTCTTTTGTTTGTTATTTTTAAAGGAGAACTGAATGGAAACTTTCTTTTAATTTTCATTTTAGGCTTAGGTGTACCTGTGCAGATTTGTTATAGGTAAACTTGTGTCACCAGGGTTTCATGTACAGATGACTTCATCACCCAGGCACTAAACCTAGTACCCAATAGCTATTTTTTCGGGTCCTCTCCCTCCTCCCACCCTTCACTTTCTGGTAAGCCCTAGTGGCTGCTGTTTCCCTCATTGTGTCTATGTATCATTTGTGGATACATTCATTACTAAACATTACCAGGTAGTTTGAACAGGGAAGATTTAATATAAGGAAATATTAACTTTGTTTAATAAATTAACTAAGAAGTAATAAAAGAAAACCTCCAAATATTCTAGGATATATATCCAAGGAAGGAACAAACTTAGAAGTGGAGGGAGGGGCTTCTCCCTAGGGTGGAGATTCAGACCTCATTGGAGAAGGTAAGATTGCAGCCCACTGGATGACAGAGATTTCTGGGTTTTTCTAGGCCAGAGTTTGTTCCAAGTTATTAGATTAAGGATAAAAACAGACATCTGCTGGGGTGTCCACAAAATTTTCCACACAACTATACACTACGGTTGCTATTGAACTTCTTGGAAAGCTAGGTCAGGCACTGGCTAGCCTTACCAGGAAGCTACCCAAGAGCTGCCGACAGGTAACTCAACAAAAGGCCATCACTGGGAAGGCTCAGGAAGGTAGATGGAGGGCCCTTGGAACTTGCCTTGTAGGAGAGAGCTGTGGTGCTCACAAGAATTCAACCAACAGCTGGCATGCCGCTGACCTTGCTTCTAGGAAGCCATGGGTAGTATTTGTGAAACTAATAAAACCAAAACTACCTGCTGAACTCATCAAACATGAAGTCCACTTTGTGGATCTAGGGTAGTATGTCCTACATGCTACCCTAGATCCACACAAGCAAGAAGAAGCACAGCACACGACACAGGAGGAGAAGCCCCTTCCTCCTTCTATGTCCCTCTAGAGGACTGACAAGGTTAGCGTCATGCCGGCTGACAAGGAAGAAATGTTCCACTATCACAAACAGGTCAGTGAAGGGTAGATTTGGAGCTAAGAGGCAATAAATTTATAACTAGGAAAATTTCATACACCAATACCCAAATGAACAAACTAGTAATACATTCACCTTCACTTAAGGTGTCAAGATTCATCTATGTACTGTCTGAAAGAATATAAGCCTCCTAGAAAATAGTAATGTATAAATTTCACAGCATTGAAAGGAGACATTTTCTAGAAGAAACATAACATTTAGTTTACCTTTTCATAAAAGACAAAATAATGTTCTTTTCACAACACAATTCTTAAAACAGTTGTTTTATATAATCAGCATACTGGATGTCTTAAAGCATCACTACAGATATCTACTAAAAAAAAAAAATTCTAATTACCTGGCAAAAACAATCAACATCTTCTGAACAGTTTTTATGGGCCAGTAAGTCTATAGCTATTTGCAAGTGTTCAGTGAGGATTAACTCCATCAAGTCTGGAATTCGCCTGAACTGTTTCAATAAAATACCTGCAAGGCACTGATCTTTGGCCATGAAACACAGCAATTACTGTTATTGCTTTTTAACCATGAGTTTATGGAGTTTCAGGGTCATTCATACTATTTTGTCAGCATTGTTTATTGGTAATAGTGAGACTGATGATTTACACCTGATTTTGGTGAAACTCCCGGGGACCAGGGTGGAGAGGAATGGTACTGCGATATAAGAGATGGTTAAGTAACAAGTTAACGAGATGGTTAAGTAGCAAGTTAACAAGCTGGTTAAGTACCTGACCAAGTGGCTACAAGAAATTCTGACCGAGACGCTATTTTGGGCTCCCTGATTTCAAGGTGTTCTGTGCTCATGTCTGCTTCCTGATCTGAGGGAAAATGTGTTCCTGACACGGACCTTACAGAGGAAGGGCAATTGGAGTTTGCATCTGGTCTTCCTGGACCCCTTGCTGGGAGACAGCCTTTGGCTGTCATGCATATCCTTATTTTAATAATGTTGCTATAGTGTATCTTTTTTGGAAACACACTGTAAATGTATAAGCATTGTCATTTTCGGCTTTAAGTCTTCCTTAGCAACTGGACCCTGTCTAACTGCCATTGTTAGCACAGCAAGTCTGGCTTAAAGTATAATAACTGCATGGCCTCACAAGGTAAGTGGGAAAATGCCCCAAATGTAGAATAGCTTTCAGTCCAGGGAGATACCACTTGGGAAACAGTTTTGTAAAGACTTTGTTTATGAGAGTCTCAGAAATTTCCTATTTGCCACCTCCTCTCTTATATTGCTTGACATTTCTTTAGATTTGACAACTATTAACAGAATCCTACATCCCATCTTGTTGCCTTTAATATTTCCAAGCCAGTAAGCTTTTGTCATTTTTATAATGAAATCTAAACGATGAAATGTGTTGGCTCTGGGCTGTATTTTTTTTACTTGTCTGAAAAGTCAAATATTGAGAACAGTTTGCAACAAATTACACATTTCTCATTTCAATTTTTCATGTAGTATAGAATAGTACCATCATTTTACCTTCTTGTTGAATATCTGAGGTGCCCACTGGCTTTGCATGGTTTTTGTAAAGCACCATCCCCTCCCAGTAAAAGGCATGAGCTCCTTCTGCATGGACATATGTCTTTCATTTTGCAATTGTTTCTTAAAGCTCTGCTTGTGAATGTTTTATGTACATTATAATAAACAGTAAAGTATTGTACATTTTTTAATATATTGGTGTTTAATAATATTTATTTTCTTTAAAAAGTAGAAATACAAACTAAGATTTTGTACAAAACTTGAATAGTAAGTATGCTTATATTTTTACCTGATTAATGTATTTGTAATATTACTAGTAATGTAGTAGTAATAATTTTGTACTAGTCATTGTAAGCTAGCCAAAGACATGTTTTAATTTATAAAATTTCCAAATATTAAATCTGTAAGTTGAGATTTAAACATCAAGGCACTCCACCTCACCTACTATTTCTGATATATTGACCTTGGGGAAGAGAGCAGTGGAATTCTAGCCTCACTTGGATGGACAGCATCTCGCAGGAGAAGCAGCAAGATCAGTGATAGGAGAGTGGCCACAGCGTACTGTTTTCTTGTCCAGATGATGATTCGGGTCACAACTTAATGCCTTTCCACTGCCTTAATAAAATAAAACCAAGCAACCTAATATGGGGACCCAAAAGCAGCATTAGTCCAAGAAAGACAGTTAACATCACCATCTTCTCTAGCCACATCTCATGCCTTTGGGACCTGAAAGGTCAAATTAGGGTGGAAGCAATCGGGCTATATCTACTTCTTCCCATTTTTGCTGGTAAACAGGCCCCCTTCCTATTTTTCAATTGTTAAAGCTATTTAATTCAGCTGAACCATGAGGGTGCAAGCTAGAAAATTGAAATAGGCTATCTATAAATTAAGCGAGCCCAGAAGCTATACCCAGCACATTTCAAACTGTTACTCTAAATGAAGTTCTTACTATAAAATATTTCTATTTTATTAAATTATAAAGGATGATGTCTACCTTGCAGAAAGTGAATGTATCCTGGCATGGTTTACTAACTTAAAGTATATGGTAAAGTCATCAAGATAGTTCTAATTATAGGTAAGTATAAAAGTTTGTATAAAAATGCCTTCAAAATAATTGCAGAAATCTTTCATCCATAACTTCATCTTTGTTCAACGGAAATAGTCACTCAGAAAATAACCCTTCTCTATGACTTTCCTGCAGCATTGCAGAAATACAAAGCTTAATTGATAGGATTTGCAGTCACTAAATATAGATATTCTTAGTGGAAGGCATTTCTTCAATTACCGTATTTAGCTTGCTAACCTTTGTCATTGAGCATAAATGTAAAAAGAAAACACAGGAGAAATTAGCAAACTGAAAAATTACTTCTAACTTTGGATTGGACCAATCTGAGTGTAAACCCCAGCTTATATGTACATGAGTAAGTTACCTGAGTCTTCTGAACTTCAGTTTTCTCAATTAAACAAATAAAAATAATATTGTGATTGTTTAAAGAATTTAAGCAATGTCTAATATGTAGCTCACAATATTGGGCATATTAAAATAATTGCTGATACCACTAAGTTTATTATTAGGGTTTATCTGAATTTTAGGCATATCTCTGCATTTTTCCTCACTAGGCCTCAGTCTGCTCATGTGTCAAATGTCAGCTTGATTTAGAGGTATAATCCTGGTTCTAGCCAGCATTGACATTCTTTGAATCAATGATATTTTTCTATTATTAAAACTCGATAGGACAGAGGTCATTTTTTTTTAACTGTGACTTGAGCTTTTCTGTGTTCTGTGAAGGCAGTGTTGTGGTACTGCTTCCCTGAGTTCACAGGCATCTTATTTCAGCTCTTAGAATACCTCTAATTAAGAAAGGCTGGAATGGTCAGTGTGACCATTAAAGACATTCACATTTAAGAATCAATAGGGAAAAGATAAATATGCTCAATTATTCATCAAACATTAGTATTATGATGGCTTCAAAAGAGGATATTCACATTTTGTAAATTTTTCTATAAACTAATATGATTTTGAATCACACAAATCCTATTGGGGTATATTAGGTTGTAGATAAGCATATAAAGGGCAAATAGTGGATTTATTACTGTTGGAATTTCAAAACTAGTAAAAGTCATCAATAATGTTGGAGAAAATGCCTAAATATTTGGGTGGATGAGACATTAATAATTGTCAGGTTCCCACCATATACCATACAAAAAGAAATTTCATGTGGATTAATGATTTAAATGTTTTGGTAAGAAAAAAAAAGACCCCCAAAAAGAGAGAAGCATAATTTTAGATTTTACAATGAGAAAGTCTTTTCTTAACATATTACCAAAATCAAATAATAAAGAATAAGACTACTAAATTTGACCACCATTATAAGTAAAATTACTCTATGGTAGAAGATACTCTCAAGAAAGTTTAAAAAGACAAGACAAATTGTGAGAATATGTTTCAAGTACGGAAGAAAAACGTCAGCATCATTTTGCAAAAGGTTGTGACAGCATTTGGAAGACATCACTCTCATGAACTCAGATATATCCTAATTCAATGCCAACCCAAACCACTCCTGTTTCCACACAGAATTTCTAAGGAACCCTTACTCAAGGAACCAAGGAGAATTTAAATCAAACTACCATTTATTAACCCCTAACACTTATGCAAGGAATTAATACTCCAACTGCGCTAAAAGTTGCTTTAGAACACAATCTTTGGTTTCAGGGTCTTATAGAGCCTCTTACTCTTCCTATCCTCACCTTTTAACCTCACCTCCCTTCCTACATAAATTATGAAGAGCATTCTCAGGAATACATAGAAGCAAGACAACCAAACTTTAATAGTATTCCTAACTTGGTTGATCAATCCCTCCTCCATGGAATTCAAGCAGAAATGGCAACAAAATTGATTATCTTGGCCTCAGTGTCTAAAACTAGAAGTTTTAAAAAGAGAAGGGAGCATGGGTCTATATGCTTACAAGATAACTATAATCCTACCTATGATTAACTGTAGTCCAATGAATACAAACTCTGAGTAGATAATATTAACAAATGTTTTGTCCTTGGAGAGAAATGGGTGACAAAAATAGACAACACTAGTAGGACATGATAATTCTCTGTGCTGTGAGAAGTACTAAGCTTACATCTAAGAATCTATTTTGAGAAATATATAGGCATTTCTGTTCTCATTAAATTCTGAGGCTACTCTTAATCAGAAAGTATACTTTAGAAAATGGCCCTAGAACTAGAAGCCAGTCTCCACCATTATTACCCATATGACCACAAGTGTATCAAATGTATATCTTAAATCATTAAGCTCATTTGCTCACCTGTTAAATTGAAATACTTACCTCTTTGTCTTTGTAGCAAGCATTAAATGAGATGCCCAAAGAAAACTATTTTATGCTACCTTACACAATAGTGTTTCTCACTGAGAAATAATCCAAATTCTATGTTGGTTTAGTCCAGTGCCTAGCACATAGTTTAAAAAATCAATAAATGTTGTATATCTTAGTCCTCTATCATTCTTATGAAAATATCAATTTCTCAGCAATATATTTTAATTACCACATTAGCCAAACCATTATATTAAGTTACAAACTACCCAAAGTCCAAAGCTAATACTAACACATCCTTGCAGGCCACTGACCGGACACTGAAATCTTCTTGGAGAAAACTGTATTGCCTGGTTTTCTTTAAACAAGCTAGTTTTCAAATAATTCAAACAGCACACACCATAAAAGAGTTTTCCCTGTCTTCTATTTCCCATACAGATGTTAAACAGGAAGGCATGATTACATTTAATTTAACTTGTAGATGTTATTTGCATGGAACTGAAATGTAAGTCTCCGCAGATTCAGTCTGCCTCACTATATAGTGTTTGCTCTCATTGGTTAAGGCTTTTGCAGAAAGAGGTATATAAAGGGTGTAAGACTGGCTTAGCCAATTTATCCACCCACATTTCACTACCAGGCACGGGCACAACGATATAAAACCATTGTCCAAAGTCACCTTATAAGTCTCCCTGTGCTACTGAGATTTCTAATATGTTATTTAAGAGAAACTGCTTTGGTGACATATTTAAATATATTTTTATGTCCAAACCTTGATCTTAGTTACAACTAAATCATGGAGTTGATGAACCCAGGTAGAACAAAGAGAAGAAGCCATTCTCTGTTATAACTCACATGATACTGCATTCTCACAAGTAACAAAAAAAATACAGTGGCTCTTTTATTTAATATGTGACTGCATATCTGAGTCAAATGAGAATTACAGCAATCCCTCACAATGCAATAAGGGCTAAGCATGTTTTATTACATGGACACAGTGCTATTTTTATCTACAAGGAATATAAAGATGGCTAATTCACATAGTTTTCTGGGCTTTAACCGTTCATTTCTTTTTAGTTACTACAGAAACTTAAAATCTGAAAAGTCAAACCATCAGTTAAGCAACACATTCTTTTCTTCTTCTATCATAACTATTCTATACTAAATGCATCTCACGTAGCAATGCTCTTTTTTTCCCCCCAGAGAATCTGGCAGCCACAAAACTTAACCTTACAAGTGTCTGTGGGTGTCTCTGAGCAGCAGTCAAGTCCTCCGAGAGAATAGTAAAGTCACTGACATGTTCCGGAAAATCAGTGTAGCAGCTCATCAAAAATTTGGAATAAAGAAAATTAATTTTTGAGATCTTTAAAGACTTTCTTTAAATTCAATTTTTGAAGACCAAAAGGGAAATCATATTTTTAAAATCTCATATAAATGAGTTGCATGGCCTATTAAAATCTTTTGCTGTTATATGATTTTTTAAATAATGAAATACATTGCTTATGAATATGTTTCCACTCTTTAGGTCCCTTAGATAAAAGAGCAGTAAAGAATGAAGTAGGAAAAGGGAACTATTATAACATTTGTCAGGTACTGATGCTTTTCTAGGAAGATCATAATTCGTTATATACGTTATTTCTTTCAGTCTTCACCACGATCTTGAAAAATGTGGAGGTAGGAGAATATACTGGTTAGGACACAAGATTTGCAGTCAGTTTCATTTGCGTTCATATTCACTCTCTAGCCAAGTGACAAATTACTTAGCCTTTCTGAGTCTCAGATTCCTCCTTTGCAAACGGCATTGAAAATATATCAAAAAGCTGTTCTGAGTATTGAAATAGATAATGACAATAAAATTCTTAGTAAACTGATGTGCACATAGCAAATACTCAATATATGAGAGCAAAATTAAAAGTAAGTACTGTTGTTCATTTTACAGAATCAAGAAGTGAGCCTCAGAAGTGAAGTAACTTGTCCAAACTACAAGGGTAGATCGTAAGGAGGCTATAGTTTAATTTTCATCTCCCAAGCCTCCAAAGTCCATAGTCTTCAGTTACAAGACTTCTCTAAGAATCACTGCATAACTTTTTATATGAAAATCAAGAGAAATGTCTTAATTCTCTTTGGGAAAAGAGAAAACGCTGTACAACTCTTTATTTCTTATTTACATATGAGGTGAATAACACAGATATGTACTGTCCTTACTATCCATATTTCACAGGAATGATTTGGGTCTTTCCTGAAAAGAGGGGAGGTAACAGATGAATGAAATTGAAATGTCATATAGTACAATTTTTAAAAAGCCCACCTAAATGTCACAGGGGCTGTGAGCAGATAGTTTCCTTTAGAAGGAATATGGTCAAGACAAAACTGTGATTGTCATATTTAGTTCACAGACGCTTAGAGGTTAATGACTTACCCACGGTCATGCAGCTGTTAAGAGATAATACAAGGATTGAAAAGGCATAATGTTTCTTGCATTCAAAGCTACAGGTCTATTTTATTTTTTACAATGACAAAACTTATGTATTTACTGTGTACAATGTGCATTTTGAAGTATAGATACATGGTGGAATGACTAAATCTAGCTAATTAAGTATGCATTGTTACACATAGTTATTGTTTCTGTGATGAGAATACTTGCCTTTTCTCCACATCCTCACCAACACGTGTGATCTTTTGTCTTTTTGATAAAGGCCATTATGACCTGTGTGTGGTGACAGCTTATTGTGGTTTTGAATTGCATTTCTCTGATGATCAGTGATGTTGAATATTTTTTTGTATATTTGGGGATCATCTGTGTGTCTTCTTTTGAGAAATATCTCTTCATGTCCTTTGCCCATTTTTCCCAGATTATATGTCTTGCTATTGAGTTGTCTGAGTTCCATACATTTTTTGGATATTAACCCCTTACCAAATATATAGTTTGCAAATATTTTTTCCTGTTTTGTAGGTTGTCTCTTCACTCTGTTGATTGTTTTTTTGTTTTGTTTTTGCTGTTCAGAAGCTTCTTAGTTTAATGTAATATCATTAGTCTATTTCTGCATTTGTTGCCTATTAAACTACAGGTTTAAAATAATGTAGCTACACTCCTACAGTCTTGTCTGTACCCACAGTAAAAAAAAAAAAAATTTGTTCATATGTCAAAGAAATCCAATAAAGAAAATCTATGTATTTTTATAAGATATAATTCTAGTGGCATTCTAGCCCACACTGTTTTGAAAAGTGTCAAATTAATGACTGTAGTATATGAAGATTTTCTTTTTTATTTACAATGATACCATTCAGATAGCGATGACTGTTATTCCCTGGATCCCAGATCATACTGGAATATTTCATATTTCTTGCCTGCATACAAGGAAGAGCCATTGCCTGGAATATCTTTTATCCTTCTCTCCTCACCAGGCTGGCAAATTGGCTGTGACCATTTTAAGCTTCAGTTCAGATATAGCTTCTTCCAGAAAAAATTTCCCTGGGTAACACTCCTGCATTAATAATTATTCTATTCTCTGGGAAATATCTTGTTTCTTGTATAAATTTATGTTGGCAGTTATCATACAGTAGAATCATTTATTAATGTGTCTAATTTCCATGCTAGACTAGGAGCTTACTGAGCACAGATACCATGTATGAGTCACTTTGAGCATGACATTTAGAAGTACCTTGCACACAGGAGGTAACCAATAATTTTATTAATTGAATTTTACAGAAATACAAAATTAACATTTTATTTAGGATTAATTAAAAATATATAATTCTTGATGAAACTATAAAATATTGATATGAAATTATGAGGTATGAATTATGACATATTTATTAATGTTCATATTCAGATACTTATAATGAAATATAGATTTTGAGATATGAATTATGAGAATTATGATATAATAGAATTCATACAAATTTAATAATTCTTTCTTTTATAGTGATTATAATAATACCTTAAGTTTTTAGGAAGGTATATAGATGCAGCTTATCCAGTTACAATTTTCACTTTACAATTGAATCCTTATGTTTAAAAATAGCCATTTACTAATTAAATTATAGGTGACAGTTTGCAAGTCAGGATGCAGACCTTCGTGCAGTTGAAAATTCACATGTAACTTGACTCTCCAAAAACTTAACTACTAATAGCTTACTGTTGACTGGAAGCCTTACCAATAGCATAAATAGTCAATTAACCCATATTTTGTATATTATTATATCTATACTACATTCTTATATGTATACTCTATTCTTTAGTCTATCTTACTGAAATAAGCTAGAAAAAAGAAAATGTTATTAAGAAAATTATAAGAGAAAACACATTTACTATTTATTAAGCTGAAGTGAACCATGATAAAGATCATCCTCCTCCTCATATTAATATTGAGAAGACTGAGGAGGAGAAGGAAGAGAAGAGGTTGGTCCTGGTGTTTCAGGGCTCTCAGCAGAGGCAGAAGAAAATCTGCATATAAGAGAGCCTGGGACTTCTGCCAAGATGGCCGAATAGGAGCAGTTCCGGAGCGCAGGTCCCAGGGAGAGAGACAGAGAAGGCAAGTCATCTCTGAATTTCCAACTGAGGTACCAGGTTAATTTCAATGGGACTGGCTGGACAGGGGGTGTAGCCCAAGGAGGGTAAACTGAGGCAGAGCAGGTTGCTGCCCCACCCAGAAAATGCAACTGGCTGAAGGATAGGGGACTTTGCCCTCTCGGCACTCCGATTCAGATACTGTACTTCTCCCACGGTCCAGGAAAATGCTGCCAGGTGGAAAAGTGCCAAGAGTTACCAACAAAGATCTGAGTAACAGCTTTGGCCAGCCCAGTGATGTGAGTTATTGGCACAGGTCTGGATGGAAGTACTGACTAGCACCGAGAGTGCCTGTGGGACAGATCTACCTGCACCCCAGAAAAAGGGAGAACTAAAGCAGGGAGACAGGTGGTACAGCTTGGCAGGCCCCACCCTCACAAAGACCAGCAAACTAAAGCCCTCTCACTTGAGAGTTCCGCAGCCAGCACATAAATCTAAACTCAACACAGCAAGATTGAGCTCGTTTGGGGAAAGGGCATCCACCATTGTGATGGTGGGTTTAATCTCACCTGTGTAAACAAAATACAGTAGCCGGCCTGAGTCCCAGGCAGCCGAGCAGAACCTCTGCATGCAGGCAATGGACAGACTGCCTCCTCAAGTGGCTTCCTGACCCCTGAATAACAAAAAACACAACTCATACAAGAAAGGTCTTCCTGGCACCTGGGGGATACCCTTCTGGGACAAAGCCACCAGAGGAAAGATCAGGCAGCAATCCTCTCTGCTCCACAGCCCCCATGGGAGATTCCCAGGCAAGCAAGGTCTGGAGTAGACCTCCAGCAGTCCTGCAGCGGAGGGGAAAGTTAGAAGGCAAATGAAAAAAACAAAAGAAATAGCTTCAATATCAACAGAAAGGATGTCCACTCATAGAGCCCATCTGAAATCACCAACTTCAAAGATCAAGGGTAGATAAACCCAAGAAGATGGGAAGAAACCAGCACAAAAAGGATGAAATCATCAAAGACCAGAATAACTCTCCTCCTGCAAGGGATCACAACTCCTCACAAGCAAGGGAACAAAACTGGATGGAGAATGAGTTTAACAAATTCACAGAAGCAGGCTTCCGAATGTGGATAATAACAAACTTCTCTGAGCTAAAGGAACATGTTCTAACACAAATGCAAAGATACTAAGAACCTTGAAAAATGGTTAGATGAAATGCTAACTAGAATAACCACTTAGAACAATATAAATGACTTGATGGAGTTGAAAACATAGCATAAGAACTTCACGAAGCATACACAAGTTACAAATAGCCGAATCGACCAAGCAGAAGAAAGGATATCAGAGATTGAAGATCATCTCAATGAAATAAAATGAGAAGGCAATATTAGAGAAAAGAGAGTGAAAAGAAATGAACAAAGCCTCCAAGAAATATGGGATTATGGTGAAAAGACCTAATCTATGCTTGATTGGTGTACCTGAATGTGATGGAGAGAATGAATCCAAGTTGGAAAACACTCTTCAGGATATTATCCAGGAGAACTTTCCCAACCTAGCAAGGCAAGCCAGCTCTATTTTGGTACCAGTACCATGCTGTTTTGATTACTGTAGCCTTGTAGTATAGTTTGAAGTCAGGTAGCTTGATGCCTCCAGCTTTGTTCTTTTTGCTTAGGATTGTCTTGGCTATGCGGGCTCTCTTTTGGATCCATATGAAGTTTAACATGGTTTTTTCCAGTTCTGTGAAGAAGGTTAATGGTAGCTTGATGGGAATAGCATTGAGTCCATAAATTACTTTGGACAGTATGGCCATTTTCATGATATTGCTTCTTCCTAACCATGAGCATGAAATGTTTTTCCATCTGTTTGTGTCCTTTGTTATTTCCTTGAGCAGTGGTTTGTAGTTCTCCTTCAAGAGGTCTTTCACATCTCTTGATAGTTTTATTCGAAGGTATTTTATTCTCTTTGTAGCAATTGTGAATGGGAGTACACTCATGATATGCCTCTCTGTTTGTCTGTTATTGGTGTGTAGGAATGCTTGTGATTTCTGCACATTGATTTTGTATTCTGAGACTTTGTTCAAGTTGTTTATCATCTTAAGGAGATTTTGGGCTGAGATGATGGGGTCTTCTAAATATACAATCATGTCATCTGCATATAGAGACCATTTTACTTCCTCTTTTCCTAATTGAATACCTTTATTCCTTTTTCTTGCCTGATTGCTCTGGCAAGAACTTCTGATACTATATTGAATAGGAGTGGTCAGAAAGGGCATTTGTCTGTTCAGAAGGATATTGGCTGTGTGTTTAACATAATTAGCTTTTGTTATTTTGAGATATGTTCCATCAATACCTAGTTTACTGAGAGTTTTAGCATAAAGGGCTGTTGAATTTTGTCTAAGGCCTTCTCTGCATCTATTGAGATAATCATGTGGTTTTTGTCTTTGGTTCTGTTCATGCGATAGATTACGTTTATAGATTTGCATATGTTAAACCAGCGTTGCATCCCTGGAATGAAGCCAACTTGATTGTGATGAATAAGCTTTTTTATGTGCTGTTGGATTTGGTTTGCCAGTATTTTATTGAAGATTTTTGCATCAGTGTTCATCATGGATATTGGCCTGAAGTTTTCTTTTTCAGTTGTGTCTCTTCCAGGTTTTGGTATCAGAATGATGTTGGTCTCATAAAATTAGTTAGGGAGGATTCCTTCATTTCGTATTGTTTGGAATAGTTTCAGAAGGAATGGTGCCAGCTCCTCTTTGTATGTCTGGTAGAATTCAGCTGTGAACCTGTCTGGTCCTGGACTTCTTTTCATTGATAGGCTACTAATTGCTGCCTCAACTTCAGACCTTGGTATTGGCCCCTCAGCCTTTCAACTTCTTCCTAGTTTTGCCTTGGGAGGGTGTAAGTGTCCAGGAATTTATCCATTTCTTCTGGATTTACTGGTTTATGTGCATAGAGTTGTTTGCAGTAATCTCTGATGGTAGTTCGTATTTCTGTTTAATTGGTGGTGATATTCCCTTTATCGTTTTTTATTGCATCTATTAGATTATTCTCTCTTTTTCTTTTTTATCAGTCTGGCTAGTGGTCTGTCTATTTTGTTGATCTTTTAAAAAAACAGCTCCTGAATTTAATGATTTTTTGAAGGTTTTTTTGTGTCTCTATCTCCTTCAGTTCTGCTCTGATCTTAGTTATTTCTTGTCTTCTGCTAGCTTTAAATTCGTTTGATCTTGCTTCTCTAGTTCTTTTAGTTTTAACAATAGGGTGTCAACTTTATCTTTCCTCACTTCTTATGTGGGCTTTTATTGCTCTTAATTTGCATCTAGACACTGCTTGAAATGTGTCCCAGAGATTCTGGTATGTTGTGTCTTCGCTCTCATTGGTTTTGAAGAACATCTTTATTTCTGCCTCCATTTTGTTGTTTATCCAGTTGTCATTCAGGAGCAAGTTGTTCAGTTTCCATGTAGTTATGCAGTGTTGAGTGAATTTCTCCATCCTGAGTTCTAATACGATTGCACTGTGGTCTGAGAGACTGGTTGTTATGATTTTTGTCCTTTTGCATTTGCTGAGGAGTGATTTACTTCCAATTATGTGGTCAATTTTAGAGTAAGTATGATTTGATGCTGAGAAGAATGTATATTCTGTGGATTTGGGGTTGAGAGTTCTGTAAAAGTCTATTAGGTCTGCTTGGTCCAGATCTGAGTTCGAGTCCTGGATATCTTTATTGATTTTCTGTCTGGTTGATCTGTCTAATATTGACAGTGGAGTGTTAAACTCTCTCACAATTATTGTGTAGGAGTCTAAGTCTATTTGTAGGTCATTAAAAATTTGCTTTATTTATCTGGATGCTCCTGTATTGGGAGCATATTTAGGATATTTATCTCTTCTTGCTGCATTGATCCCTTTGCCATTATGTACTGCCCTTCTTTGTCTCTTTTGATCTTTGTTGGTTTAAAGCCTGTTTTATCCGAGACTAAGATTGCAACCCCTGTTTGGTTTTTTTTTTTTTTTTGTTTTTTTTTTTTTTTTTTTTTTTTATTTGGAGTATTTTAATTTTTTTTTTTTTTTTTTTTTATGAAAGAGAGAAAGGAAGAGGAAGAGATTTTAGAAAAAGAGAGAAAAGGAGAAAGAAAGAAACAGCAAAAGAAAGAAAAAATGAAAGAGAGGAAGAGATTTTAGAAAAAGAGAGAAATG
>CAUYQU010072711.1:0-34238 GCA_963574635.1 Cheracebus regulus | reverse complement strand
AATCGGGAGACAACATATGCTGGAGAGGATGCGGAGAAATAGGAACACTTTTACACTGTTGGTGGGAGTGTTAATTAGTTCAACTATTGTGGAAGACAGTGTGGCGAATCCTCAAGGACCCAGAAATATAAATTCCATTTGACCCAGAAATCCCATTACTGGGTATATACCCAAAAGATTATAAATCATTCTACTATAAGGACGCATGCACACGAATGTTCATTGCAGCACTGTTTACAATAGCAAAGACCTGGAACCAACCCAAATGCCCATCAATGATAGACTGGACAGGGAAAATGTGGCACATATACACCATGGAATACTATGCAGCCATAAAAAACGATGCGTTCATGTCCTTTGTAGGGACATGGATGAACCTGGAAACCATCATTCTCAGCAAACTGACACAAGAACAGAAAATCAAACACCACATGTTCTCATTCATAGGCTGGTATTGAACAATGAGAACACGTGGACACAGGGAGGGGAGCATCACATACTGGGGTCTATCAGGGGAAAATAGGGGAGGGACAGTGGAGGGTGGGGAGTTGGGGAGAGATAGCATGTGGAGAAATGACAGATATAGGTGATGGGGAGGAAGGCAGCAAATCACACTGCCATGTGTGTACCTATGCAACAATCTTGCATGTTCTTCACATGTATCCCAAAACCTAAAATGCAATTAAAAACAACAACAACAAAGAAGTACACAGAGGACAAGCATGGTGGTTCATGCCTATAATCCTAGCACTTTGGGAGGCTGAGGCGGGCAGATCACCTGAGGTCAGAAGTTCAAGACCAGCCTGGCCAAAATAGCAAAACCCCGTCTCTACTAAAAATACAAAAGTAGCTGGGCATGGTGGCACAGGCCTGTAGTCCCAGACACTCTGGAAGCTGAGGCAGGAGAACCGCTTGAACCTGGGGGGCAGAGGTTGCAGCGAGCTGAGATTGCCCCATTGCACTCCTGCCTGGACAACAAGAGCAAAACTCTGTTTCAAAAAAAAAAAAGTACATGGAAAAGACTTCACCTTTTACATGCCATCTGTAAGTCTTCTTCCTTGCATAGAACTTTGTTAAAAGTATTTTATACATAATAATTCGACATAATATTCAAAAAAGCAGAATTATTCTCTTCCTTCCCTATAACATATGTGAATATGAAATATGCACCCTAGAATTGCCACAGCTGTCTTAGACTTGAGGCTCTAAAGTGTTGCACGTGGGCCTTCAAAAACAAAACGTAATTTCCAAACTCTTTATTATGTGGTTTACAGAGCATCTGAAGTTGGTGTGAAAGATGTTCAAATCCCCAAGCCAGGATGTCAGTGTTTTTGTAGGCTTCACAGTGCTCGGCTCTGCACCGTTCTTTGGCCACCTTACACCAAAAGGCTGAGTTTGGAAATCAAAAGGGTCGGCCTGGTTTCAGCACCTCTGCAGACAATAAGTAGAATAGATTACTTATTTTTATAGATCCTTTTACCTTTCCTGACATTTACAGTACAAAACAGAAACTTTGGAAATCATTGTTTTTAGATGACAACATGTTAAGCCTTGCAAAGTAAATTAACACTGGAGTTTTACTTCAAACTCTAAATATACAGTCTTTAAAATGTTAATAATACTATTAATCATCAAGTTTTACCACTAAATGTTTTAGATATAATGCCTTTATTTCAGACTCCATTTCCTGTGGCCTAAAAAATGGGAGGAAATAAACTATGAAAATCTAAATTTCAAATGATGAGAAGTTATTCTATGTGGAAAAAAACACAAATAAGGATTTATAAAGACTGAACAGAAATGAACAGAAATGAAAATAACAGTATATTTCTTGGATTTGCAAATTTTGGACATTTATTTTGAAGGATGGAATGTTCAGCAACTTTTAACCTTAAATTATTTCAAATAAACCAAGTACTTAGTTTTGTGCAAATTTTGTGAGGGTGAGGCTCATTAGTGAGTTTTTAACCCACAAAAATAAAACCCAATTCCAATTACCAGGTAATATTTTAGAATTATCTTAGATTGTATAACTGGCCACATATTTTAGTGAGATACAATAGTTTATAATGGGATACGATACGTTGCACATATTAAATGTTAATTCCTATTGTATCTTTGTCCTTTTTTCTCTTAAAACATTTTTCATTTTATTTATTCTTAGTTTATTACAGTTTTCCTTTTTTTCCCAGAAATCACCACATCATTACAGTCTGGCATTTAGTACGTAAGCATATTTATTCTTCAGCATAGTTAATATTATCCAGTCGTATCTGGATAATGCTAATTCTGCTGTTAACTCTGCTGCCTGGATTGCTAGACCCCAACTACAACTTGGCAGAGAGCAAAAGGAGGCTTGGTTTTTGTACCTTTCTATTCTGGTCTAGTGCAACAGGAAAGAAGAGCTCTCTACCATTGCAGGTGCCCAGACTAATGCTAAAAAGGGAAAAAGCTTTAATTCTGAGTAAAGTTCAGATTATTCATTATTGCAACTATTAAGGAGAATATTCAAAACTTGGAAATCAGGTTAAGCGATGGCTGCATGATCTTTTAATGTCATGCTAGAGCACTGTTTAAAAAGGCTAATAGTCATCTAATTCTCCAGGGAAAGTAATTTTGTTGGAAACTGTATGGCTTGGAGCTCACGTATCTACATGACAATTTAATAGCTAGAGGCTAGCTTAAATAAAATGGATGCAGTGTGACAATTCTCTTTTCTGACCAGTAGAAAGGATAACTTTAAAGACTGTAGTTTTATTGCCCTATAGAACCTAACCAGTTTTGCATCTAATTTAGCAATCTTATCTCAGCATTCCTTTTCCCCCATTCATTATAAAAAACAATAACTGGGATTTCTGCCAACATGGCCAAATAGGAACAGCTCAGGTCCCCAGTTCCCAGCAAGAGCGACACAGAAGGCACGTGATCTCTACATTTCCAATTGAGGTACCAGGTTCATCTCACTAGGACTGGCTAGACAGTGGGTGCAGCCCAAGGAGGGTGAGCCGAAGCAGGGCGGGTCATGGCCTCACTTGGGAAATGCAAGGAGCCAGAAAACTCCCTCTGCTAGCCAAGGGAAGTCATTAGGGACTTTTCCCCACACTCTGGCATGGTGACTCAGATAATGCGCTTTTCCCACAGTCTTCAGAGTCTTCACAAACCTCAGACCAGGACATTCCCTCTGGTGCCTACAACACCAGCATCCCTGGTTTCCAGCACAAAATTAGGTGGCCATTTTAACCGCAGCACTTTTTTCCTTACACCTCAGTGGCGCCTGGAACCCCAGCAAGGCAGAACCGCTCATTCCCCTAAAAAAGGAGGCTGAAGCCAGGGAGCCAAGTGATCTGTCTTGGCAGTTCCCACCCCCAAAAATATCAGCAAGCTAAGATCCACTGGCTTGAAATTCTCGCAGTCAGCACAGCAGTCTGAGCTCGACCTGGGACATTTGAGTTCGGTGCGGGGAGGGGCGTCTGCCATTGCTGAGGCTGGGGCAGGTGGTTTTAACCTCACCTGTGTAAACAGAGTCACCAGGAAGTTTACACAGAAACTGAGTGGAGCCCATGGCAGTTCAGCAAGACCTCTGCAAGCAGACTGTCACTAGACTCCCTTCTTGTTGGGCAGGGCAACTCTGAAAAAAGGAATCAGCCCATCAGGGACTTATAAATAAAGCTCCCACCTTCCTAGGATAAGGGGCAGTTGTGGGTTCAGCTTCAGCACTCTTAAATGTCCCTTTCTGGCAGCTCTGAAGAGAGCAACGGATCTCCCAGCACAGCACTCGAGCCCCAATAAGGGACAGACTGTCTCCTAGTTGGATCCCTGACCCCAGTGTATCCTGACTGGGAGACATCTCATACAGGGGTGCTCAGGCTGGCATCTGGCAGATACGCTTCTGAGACAAAGCTACCAGAAGAAGGAACAGGCAGCAATCTTTGCTGTTTCGCAGTTCTTGCAGGTGATTCCCAGGCAAGCAGGGTCTGGAGTGGACCTCCAGGAAACTCTAGCAGACCTGCAGCAGAGGCGACTGACTGATAGAAGGAAAACTAACTAACAGAAAGAAATAGTTTCAACATCAACAGAAAGAACATCCACTCAGAGACCCCATCTGAAAGTCACCAACTTCAAAGACCAAAGGAAGATAAATCCATGAAGATGGGAAGAAACCAGTGGAAAAACACTGAAATCTCCAAAAACCAGAATGCCTCTTCTTCTCCAAGGGATCAAAATTCCTCACCACAAAGGAACAAAACTGGATGGAGAATGAATTTGACAAATTGATAGAAGCAGACCTCAGAAGGTGGGTAATAACAAACTTCTCCAAGCTAAAGGAGCATGTTCTACCCCAATGGAAGGAAACTAAGAACCTTGAAAAAAGGTTAGATGAAATGCTAACTAGAATAACCAGAGGAGAGAAGATAAATGACTTGATGGAGCTGAAAAACACAGCACAAGAACTTTGTGAAGCATACAGAAGTTTCAACAGCCAAAATGATCAAGTGGAAGAAAGGATATCAGAGATTGAAGATCAACTTAATGAAATAAAATGAGAAAGGAAGATTAGAGAAAAGAAGAATGAAAAAAAATGAACAAAGCCCCCGAGAAATATGGGATTATGTGATAAGATCAAATCTACATTTGATTGATGTACCTGAAAGTGATGGGGAGAATGAAACTAAGTTGGAAAACACTTTTCAGGATATTATCCAGGAGAACTTCCCCAACCTAGCAAGGCAGGCCAACATTCAAATCCAGGAAACACAGAGATACTACACAAAGATATTCCTCAAGAAGAGCTACCCCAAGACACATAATCGTCAGATTCACCAGGGTTGAAATGAAGGAAAAAATGCTAAGGGAAGCCAGAGAGAAAGGTCAGGTTTTCCACAAAGGGAAGCCCATCAGACTCATGGCGGATCTCTCAGCAGAAACTCTACAAGCCAGAAGAGAGTGGGGGCCAATATTCAACATTCTTAAATAAAAGATTTTCAACCCAGAATTCCATATCCAGCCATAAGCTTCATAAGCGAAGAAGAAATAAAATCCTTTACAGACAAGCAACTGCTAGGAGATTTCATCACCACCAAGCCTGCCTTACAAGAGCTCCTAAAGGAATTACTAAACATGGAAAGGAACAACCAGTACCAGTCACTGCAAAAACATACCAAATTGTAAAGCCCACAAACACTATGAAGAAACTGCATCACCTAATGGGCAAAACAACCAGCTAGCATCAAAATGGCAGGATCAAATTCACACATAACAATATTAACCTTAAATGTAAATAGGCTAAATGCCTCAATTAAAAGACACAGACTGGCAAATTGGATAGAGTCAAGACCCATTGGTGTGCTGTATTTAGAAGACCCATCTCATGTGCAAAGACACACATAGGCTCAAAATAAAGGAGTGAAGAAAGATTTACCAAGCAAATGGAGAGCAAAAAAAAAGGAAGGGTTGCAATCCTAGTCTCTGATAAAATAGACTTTAAACCAATAAAGGTTAAAAGAGGCAAAGAAGGGCATTACATAATGGTAAAAGGATCAATGCAATAAGAAAAGCTAACTATCCTAAATATATATGCACCCAATACAGGAGCACCCAGATACATAAAGCAAGTTCTTAACAACTTACAAAGAGACATAGACTCCCACACAATAATAGTGGGAGAGTTTAACACTCCACTGTTAATATTAGACAGATCAACGAGACAGAAAATTAACAAGGATATCCAGGACTTGAACAGAAAATTAACAACGAGACAGAAAATTAACAAGGATATCCAGGACTCAAGTGTCCCAGGACTTGAACTCAGATCTGGACCAAGTGGACCTAATAGGCATCTACAGAACTCTCCACCCCAAGTACACAGAATATACATTCTTCTCAGCACCACATCACACTTATTCTAAAACTGACCACATACTTGGAAGTAAAACACTCCTTAGCAAATGCAAAAGAATGGAAATCATAATAAAAGTCTCTCAGACCACAACGCAATCAAATTAGAACTCAGGATTAAGAAACTCACTCAAAACTGCACAACTACAAGGAAACTGAACAACCTGTTCCTGAATGACTACTGGATAAATAATGAAATGAAGGAGGAAATAAAGATGTTCTTCAAAACCAATGAGAACGAAGATACAACCAGAATCTCTGGGACACATTTAAAGCAGTGTCTAGAGGGAAATTTATAGCACTAAAATCCCACAGGAGAAAGGAGAAAAGATCTAAATTTGATACCCTAACATCATGATTAAAAGAACTAGAGGGGCAAGATCAAACAAATTCAAAAGCTAGCAGAAGACAGGAAATAACTAAGATCAGAGCAGAACTGAAGGAGACAGAGACAAAAAACCTTTCGAAAAATCAATAAATCCAAGAGCTGTTTTTTTGAAAAGATCAACAAAATAGACAGACCACTAGCCAGACTAATAAAGGAGAAAAGAGAGAAGAATCAAATACATGCAATAAAAAATAATAAAGGGGATATCACCACTGATCCAACAGAAATACAAACTAGCATCAGAGATTACTACAAACACTTCTATGCAAATAAACTAGTAAATCTACAAGAAATTGATAAATTCCTGGACACTTACACCCTCTAAGACTAAACAAGGAAGAAGTCGAATCCCTGAATAGACTAATAACAGGTCTGAAATTGAGACAGCAAGTAATACCCTACCAAAGTCAGGACCAGACAGGTTCACAGTCAAATTCTACCAGAGGTACAAAGAGGAGCTGGTACCATTCCTTATGAAATTATTCCAAACAATACAAAAAGAGAGAATCCTCCCTAACTCATTTTATGAGACCAACATCATCCTGATACCAAAACCTGGCAAAGACACAACTGAAAAAGAAAATTTCAGAACAATATTCATGATGAACACTGATGTGAAAATCCTCAATAATACACTGGCACACTGAATCCAAAGCACATCAAAAAGCTTATCCATCATGATTGAATCAGCTTCATCCCCAGGATGCAAGGCTGGTTCAACATATGCAAATCTATAAAAGTAATCCATCATATAAACAGAACCAAAGACAAAAACCACATGATTATCTCAATAGATGCAGAGAAGGCCTTTGACAAAATTCAACAGCGCTTTATGCTAAAAACTCTCAATAAACTAAGTATTAATGGAACATATCTCAAAATAATAAAAGCTGTTTATGACAAACCTATAGCCAATATCAAACTAAATGGCAAAAACTGGAAGCATTCCCTTTGAAAACAGGCCCACGACAAGGATGCTCTCTCTCACCACTCCTATTCAATATAGTATTGGAAGTTCTGGCCAGGGCAATCAGGCAAGAAAAAGAAATAAAGGATATTCAACTAGGAAAACAGGAAGTCAAAGTGTCTCTATTTGCAGATGACATGACTGTATATTTAGAAGACCCCATTGTCTCAGCCCAAAATCTCCTTAAGCTGATAAGCAGCTTCAGCAATGTCTCAGGATACAAAATCAATGTGCAAAAATCACAAGCATTCCTATACACCAATAACAGACAAACAGCCAAATCATGAGTGAACTTCCATTCACAATCGCTACAAAGAGAATAAAATATCTAGGAATAAAACTAATAAGGGATGTGAAGGACCTCTTCAAGGAGAACTACAAACCACTGCTCAAAGAAATAAGAGAGGACACAAACAGACGAAAAGCATTCCATGCTAATGGTTAGGAAGAATCAATATCATGAAAATGGCCCTATTGCCCAAAGTAATTTAGAGATTCAATGCTATCCACATATCAAACTACCATTGACTTTCTTCACAGAAGTGGAAAGAAACAATTTAAACTTCATATGGAACCAAAAAAGAGCCCACATAGCCAAGACAATCCTAAGCAAAAAGAACAAAGCTGGAGGCATCATGCTACCTGACTTCAAACTATACTACAAGGCTACAGTAATCAAAACAGCATAGTACTAGTATCAAAACAGAGATACAGACCAACAGAACAGAATGGAGGCCTCAAAAATAACTCCACACATCTACAGCCATTTGATCTTTGACAAATTTGACAAAAACAAGCAATGGGGATAGGATTCCCTATGTAATACATGGTATTGGGAAAACTGGCTAGCCATATGCAGAAAGCTGAAACTGGATCCCTTCTTTACACCTTTTACAAAAATTAACTCCAGATGGATTAAAGATTTAAACATAAGACCTAACACCATAAAAACCCTAGAATAAAACCTAGGTAATATCATTCAGGACATAGACATGGGCAAAGACTTCATGACTAAAACACCAAAAGCAATGGCAATGAAAGTCAGAATTGACAAATGGGATCCAATTAAACTAAAGAGCTTCTGCACAACAAAAGAAACTATTATTAGAGTGAACAGGCAATTGACAGATGGAAAAAATTTTTGCAATCTACCCATCTGACAAAGGGCTAATATGCAGAATCTACAAAAAACTTAAAACAAATTTACAAGAAAAAAACAATCCCATCAAAAATGGGTGAAGAATATGAACAGATACTTCTCAAAAGAAGACATTTACGCAGCCAACAAACATATGAATCATCACTGGTCATTAGAGAAATGTGAATCAAAACCACAATGAGATACCATCTCATGTCAGTTGGAATGGTGATCATTAAAAAGTCAGAAAAAAAAACACATGGTGTATAGGATGTGGAGAAATAGGAATGCTTTTACCTGTTGGTGGGAGTATGAATTAGTACAACCATTGTGGAGGACAGTGTGACAATTCCTCAAGGATCTAGAACTAGAAATACTATTTGACCCAGCATTCCCATTTCTGGGTATATACCCAAGGGATTATAAATCATCCAATTATAAAGACACATGCACACCTATGTTTACTGGGGTACTGTTCACAATAGCAAAGACTTGGAACCAACCCAAATGCCCACCAATGACAGACTGGACAAGGAAAATGTGGCACATATACACCATGGAATACTATGTAGCCATAAAAAAGGATGAGTTTCTGCCTTTTGCAGGGACATGGATGAAGCTGGAAACCATTATTCTCAGCAAACTGACACAAGAATAGAAAACCAAACACTGCATGTTCTCACTCATAAGTGGGTGTTGAACGATGAGAACATATGGACACAGGGAGGGGAACATTACACACTGGGAACTTTCAGTGGGAGGGGGGCTAGGGAAGTGATAGCAGGGGATGTACGGGTAGGGAAGGGATAGCATTAGGAGAAATATCTAATGTAGATGATGAGGTGATGGATGCAGCAAACTACGTTGGCACATGGATGTAACAAACCTGCACATTCTGCACATTTACTCCGGAACTTAAAGTATAATAATTAAAAAAAGAGGAAAAAAGAAGAGATGAAACAGTAGATATTACAACTGACACCACTGAAATACAAATGATTATTCAAGGCTACTATGAACACCTTTACACACATACATTAGAAACTCTAGAAGAGATGGGTATATTCCTAGGAAAATACAACCTTTCTAGCTTAAATCAGGAAGAATAAGATACTCTGAACATATCAATAACAAGCGGAGTGATCGAAATGATATTTTTAAAAACTACCAACAAAAAGAAAGTCCAGGACCAGATGAATTCACAACAGAAGTCTACCAGATAGTCAAAGAAGAATTGGTACCAATCCTTTTGACACTATTCCATAAGACAAGAGGGAACCCTCCCTAATTCATTCTGTGAAGGCAGCATCACTGTAATACCGAAACCAATAAAGGACATAACCAAAAATAAAACTACAGACTAATATTTTTGATGAACGTAGACATAAAATCCTTAACAAAATACTAGGTAACCAAATCCAACACCACATCAAATAGATAATCCACCATGATCAAATGGGTTTTATACCAGGGATGCAGGGATGGTTTATCATATACAAGTCAATAAATGTGGTACAATATATAAACAGAATCAAAAACAAAAATCACACGATTATCTCAATAGGTGCAGAAAAAGCATTCAACAAAATCCATTTATTACAGTACCAGTCACAATAGCAAATATATGGAATCAACCTAAGTGTCCATCAGTAGATGAACGTATTTTCAAAAGGTGGTATATAAACAAAATGGAATACTACTCAGCCATAAAGAAAGAATGAAATCCTATCAATTGGAAATGGAGGACATTATGTTAAGTGAAATAAGCCATATAAATAAATATTGCATGTTCTCACTCAGGTGCAAAAGCTAAAAATGTTAAGCTCAAGGAGGCAGACAGTAGAATGATGGTTAGCAGAGGTGAGAAATAGTTGGTGGTGGGGGGAGAAGAAAGGTTGGTTAATGAGTACGAATATGCAGTTATAAAAATAAGTTCTACATCACATACTGGGGCCTGGGGGTTGGGGGGCTAGGGGAGTAATAGCAGGGCGTGGGGGCCTTGGGGAGGGATAGCATTAGGAGAAATACCTAATGTAGATGACAGAGCAATGGATGCAGTAAGCCACCACCATGGCACATGTATACCTGTGTAACAAACCTGCACAATCCGCACATCTACCCCAGAACTTAAAATATAATAAATAAATTTTAAAAAATAAGTTCTAGTGTTTAATAGCACAAGGAGTGACTATAGTTAACAATATATTGTGTATTTCAAAATAGCTAGAAGAGAAAATTGGAAATGTTCTCAACACAAAGAAATGATAAATGTTCGAGGTTATAGATATCCTAAATACTCTGATATGATCATTATAAATTGTATGCAGCACAACAGAGTAGTAGCCTAGTCACAACCTAATCCCAAGTTATCTCAGTCTCTTGGTGTCTCTATAATTCTTTCTCTTCAACACTTTCCGCTTCATCCAAAGCCTGTCCATACAACCTCTGTCTTGGGAATTCCGACTTATTCTCCAAACTCTACCTCCATACTATGTACTGTAAGGGATATGTGAATGGGACTTCCTCAAGTTGTGCAGTGTACAGCCTACCCAACTACACAACAACTCAGTATAGCACTCCACACATTCTATAAGAGAACTCCTCACTTCGTATGTCAGTCACCTCCACTAGACTATAGGTTACCTGACAACAAGGTCTAAGGAATATTGTAGAACAAAGCACTTAAAGGCAGATGCTCTGTAGACAAACTGTTGGGTTTTGATTGTGGTCATAACAACTTAATGCCTATGATCTGAAAATGGGGGAAAATGAACTGTCCTCATAAGACAGACTGTAAGGTTTAGCAGAGAAACAATGGAAATGTTGAGTGTTGTGCTGAAATAGAGTACATGCTAGGTAAGAGTTTCCACTGTGTTTATCTGTGTATTCCCAGGATTTTAAACAGTGACTAAAACCTAGTAACTGCTCCGTGAATTTCTAATGAGTGAACTCATGTCTATTAATAAATAAATAAGCTTCTCCTCCAGGATAAAAGACAAATATTGTTGTAGAAAGTTGCTTTATTTTCCAATAGTTAGAAAGCCTGTAGCTCTACAAATCATTTTTCTATATCTTGCTTATATTCAGTGATAGCTAGAGAGGGTGGGAGAAAAGATAAAGCCTAGAAATGATAATAAACTTTGTAAATAGAAATGACAGAAGAAATGGAGGACTACTGAGAAAGAAAACAGGAACCAAATATGGAAAATAAAAACCAAAGCAGGAAATGTTTAAAAAAAGAAAAAGATGTGGGGATAAACTGAAAAATAGAAAGGAAAATTTAAATTGTACAGAGAAGTAGTTGAAGGAAAAGGGACCACAGTTACACATAAACCATCTCAGGACTTTTTCATAATCCCAGAGAAGAACACTCCATTGCTCTTTCCTTTTATCATCTGAGCCTGGAGTTATTTTAGGCCTCATTTTCTCCTTCTCTTTCTCCTATTTTTCTTCCCTCTTTCTCCTGCTCACTTAGGACACTGCAAATTCAGCTCTGGAAGAACTGCTCTGTCCTGAGATGAGGTTTGTCCCTCTTGCTTAGCCACTGACCAATGAAGTGAATTGGGGAACTTTCCTTTTGCTCTCGGGCTTACTTTGCAAAGGCCAATTCTAAGGTTTGCTTTATTTCCTTTTGCTAGAAAAAAAATAGGGAGGAAAAAATATGTATCTATTGTGAGAAGCCTGCACAGAAAGGGGTTACCTACACAAGGGAAGTTCTCTATTTCAAAATGAAATTGGGTTAATTGAGAAGGGCATGGAGAAATACTGAAGCCCAATTAACAAAGTCTGAAGTCTTTCAATTAACAAGATAATTGTTAAATGGCTTTGGGGCAGCACTTAGAGTTTTAGAAAGAAAACCACTTGTTCCAAGTGTTTAGTCAGAGTGGTTACAGGTCCTTTCCACTTTCAATCAACATAAAAGGAGCCTAGAAGTGAAGAGAAGAGATTTCAAGAAGTTTGGAGAGAATACGTGTGTGGGAGGCCCTGAATGGAAACCGTGTGTCCTGAAGAGCTGAGCAGAAGTATTTCCCATATGTTAAACTTTATTTCAGTTACATCTAGTGTCAAAACCTACACCTAAGAGTGGGCCTTGCATATGGAGAGGGCACTCTTGTGCACCCTTCTGGATTTCTGTCCATTCGATGTGATCCTTAGCTGCACTCCAATTATTATCCGTTTATTAGGAAGTTATTCCCTCTCAGCTCTCTACAGATTTGGCAGCATTTGCTACTGGTACTTCTCTGATGATTTAAAAATCAAGATATAATCTCCATCAAATACCAATAAAAGGAGAGAAGAATTTTAAAGAGAATGTTTCTCTGAGCTTGATTTCCCAGTGGGAGGGAGGCCTAGTCTCCCACTGGACACCTGTGGCTCAGCCCATGAACCTTCTAGCTCTGAGATCTGGAGGCTCTGTGGGGAAAAAACGACCAACAGCTGACAGGAACAGTGCAGTCCCTGCGAGCATAACCCTCGCTGACACCAAGTAGACACTTGCTCATAAGGAGGCTCAGTCCTTGCCATAACAGAACAAACTGCCATCTGCCTTCTCCCAAATCCCACACAGCCTGTCCTCTATCTGCTTGCAGACGGCCGGCCGGGTGGGTAGGGGAGCCCAGCTGTTCTTGTTCTGTGAAGACGGCAGGCCACGGGGACTCCAGTGTGCGAAGCGGGGCGTCCTACTGACCACAAGGGCGCTCAAGCTTTGTTCTGGGCACGTCTCCCCGGGGCGCTCAGTCTGGGCCAGTACAACCCACGCAACATCGCGCTTTTCCTGTAGTGCCTCACGTTCTGCGGTGGGATTTTCTTTTGCTTGGACGATGTTATTTGATCCTCGCATCAAGTTTGTGATTTTGTTTTCAATACTGTTTTGCCAGGAGGGAAGTGAAGAAATAAGCTGTGGGTGCTGAGGCTTCCCGTCAGCAACGTTAGGATCCACCCTTTATAGAAGAGCATTTTCTCACGTCTGCATTTGAAATACCGCTACCCACGGTCTAAGTTTGTCCTTCTGGTACATTCTAAATTTCTTCAGTACAGAGTTGAGAGGTGATTGGGCATGAAACCAAGTCTGTCGTCATCCTCATCCCTTTGAATTACAGGGAAAGTTTTTGGAATACAAAGGACAATGTCGCCTATCTGGGCTGAAAAGCCCTTAACCAAATGTGAACCCTCCACTGTTAACTGTACTTTGTTTTTCACTCAGCTATGTGGTCCCGGACACTCTTCAAGAAAGAAGCAAAGATTTTCTTTCTCAATCTAGTGAGAGAGTTGGTGATCAGCCAAGATCATGGACCAAAAAAACAACAAAAAAAAGTCCTAGTACTTTTGAATTTAGGACTATGTTTTGTTTCATCCTCTTCCCTGATGTTTTACTCCCTGGGAAGTGGGAATTATGAATAGTTGCTGAGTATTAATATATTTGCTATTAAAATCCCAAGAGTAGTACTCTTAAGTTCCCATGCATAATAGGAAAAGCTCAGAGCTGAAATTCATCAAAATGCTAGTGGTTAATTTGCTTGGAAAATCATGCCTCCCTGGAAGATGACATCTATAGAAATGTCTACATGAACACTTTAGTCTGTCTTTTAAGTAGGGAATTTCCTAGAGATGAAGCTAACAGAGCCAAAAGTCTGATCATGATCCTTGACTGTATTTGAATTGGTGGCTTTTTCCCATGAAATACAAAAGAAACTTGAACCAGGGCTTTGGTCCTTGTGTCACCTCTATATCAAAGCTGCAGCAAAGCGCGGCTCAGCTGCTCAAGTGCAGGGACTGGCATGACTGATGGAAAGTAATAGGAGAAGTGTCAGGGAAGACTGTAGGTAGCAGAAGCGATAATGAGATGGAGTGTGATAGAGCCCCCGGCAAGATTAAATGTGCAAGTGTCTTTCTTCTCTAATTAGACATTTATATCATTCACTTTCCAACCTTAAACATCCAAGGAGAGTGCTGTACTTGCCAATTTTTCTATTGACCTTTCACAGCTTTGCAAAGCAAAAATTCCTCTGCTTTTTTTTCTGTTTGGGGAAGAGGGTGCAGATTCAGCATTCCTTCCCCAAATCAAGCACCAGTCAGCCGGTCCTTGAGCGAGGCCCACTGCTCATGTGCAGAGACCGGGAGGGAAAGATGGTCTGTTGAATGTTTGCATCTTAGATCCAAAGAATGTGTTCCATATGCTACAGACAGCCCCAGATCACGGAAGCATTTTTCTGTGGTTTCTGAATGGAACAGCTTGTCTCTTCCTGCTGCTTTACAGGCATAAAGAAGAAATAAATGCTCAAGTTTTTTTGGTAGGTTATAGGCAGATGCTTAGTGTTTTCCATCTTGTGACTGTAAACATTCATTTTGCCTTCCCTTTCTATCTGGCTTTTGTAAGATTTCAAATATTTCTGAGGACACAATGAGTTTTAAGAATGTGTATATTTCTATTCAACTTGTTTCTAATCCTTGCTCTCAAAGAAATGCCAGTTGCTGTAATTAGATGTGACAGTGGAGATTTAGCACCATATTGCAGAAGAGGCACAGGCCAAAGAAAACAGAGGCCTGTGTTCCAGGGCTACCTCTACTACTCGCTAGTTGTTTGGCCTCAAACAAACTATCTCATGTCTCTAGACCCTGGTTTTCTAGTACCTAAAATGAGGTGGGGAGAAGGGAGAGTGGGCCATCCCAGGTAGCAAACACATCGAAACTAGGCTTCTCCTAGCAATTATTGGCATGACTTATTCACGCCCTCCAGCCATTTACATACATTCCATCACACACACACACACACACACACACACACACACACACACATATATATGTATATCAAGAAATTTTAAACTTTTTGAGACAGTCTTGCTCTATCACCCAGACTGGAGTATAGTGTTGCAATCATAGCTTACTTCGTCCTTTAACTCCTGGGCTCAAGTGATCCTCTTCATTCAGCTTCCCTAATCACTAGGACTATAGGTACACCTCTGAGCTAGTGCCCAGCTAATTTGTTTTAAACTTTTTTTTATAGAGACGAGGTCTCACTATGTTTCCTTTGCTGGTTTAAAACTC
This sequence comes from Cheracebus regulus, assembly GCA_963574635.1. Taxonomy (NCBI): domain Eukaryota; kingdom Metazoa; phylum Chordata; class Mammalia; order Primates; family Pitheciidae; genus Cheracebus; species Cheracebus regulus. The sequence continues at coordinate 18,806 of CAUYQU010072711.1, read as the reverse complement.
CTGAGCTCATGTGATCCTCCCACCTCAGCTACACAAAGTGCTGAGATTACAGGCATGAGCCACCATGCCCATCCTAAAATTAAGAATAATTTTTATTTTTTCTAATTTTACTTATTTACATTTTATAATATTTATCACTTAAAAACACAAACATTAAGAAAAAGGAAACAACATAAACTGCTGTTAGATGCTTTAGTATCATGTATGCTGAAATATCTTTCTTCCCCAAAAGTTTTAAATATTTGAATTAGGTGCTATAATTTAAGAACTAGTCTAATTAAATCCCTAAAAAGCTAAAGAGTCTTCATAAAACAAAGCAGGAACCATAAACAGCACAATAATATGGATACAATAACCATCAGAGTAGGAGAAAATATTGAATTTCTATAATTTATGATACAGTTAAATTATGAAAAGACTATGAATCTTTGTAAACAAAACTATAAGGTAATAAAACTTGCCCATACTTTTCAAACTGTTTTAAAAATTTTTTTTTTTATTTCCAGAGGTTATTGGGGAACAGGTTGTATTTTGTTAGATGTGTAAGTTCTTTGGTGGTGATGTGTGAGATTTTGGTGCACCCATCACCCAAGCAGTATACACTGCACCCAATTTGTGGTCTTTTATCCCTCGCCCCCTTCCTTCCCTTTCCCCTTCAGTCCCTAAAGACCACTGTGTGTTTCTTAAGCCTTTGCATTCTCATAACTTAGCTCCCACATATGAGTGACAACATACAATATTTGGTTTTCCATTCCTGAGCTACTTCACTTAGAATAATAGTCTCCTGTCTCATCCAGGTCACTGCAAATGCCATTAATTCATTCCTTTTTATGGCTGGGTAGTATTCCATCATATATATATACCACAGTTTCTTTAAATGCTCATTAATTGAAGGGCACTTGGGTTGGTTCCACGTTTTTGCAATTGCAAATTGTGCTGCTATTAATATATCTATGCACATATCTTTTTCATATAGTGACTTCTTTTCATCTAGGTAGATCCAGTAGTGGGATTGCTGGGTCAAATAGTATTTCTACTTTTAGTTTTTTAAGGAATCTCCACACTGTTTTCCATAGTGGTTGTACTAGTTTACATTCCCACCAGCACTGTAGAAGTGTTCCCTGTTCACCACATCCATGCCAACATCTATTATTTTTCAATTTTTTGATTATGGACATTCTTGTAGGAGTAAGGTGTTATCACATTGGGGTTTTGATTTGCATTTCCCTGATCATTAGTGATGTTGAGCATTTTTTCATATGTTTGTTGGCCATTTATGTATCTTATTTATGTCCTTACCCACTTTTTGATGGGATTCTTTGTTTTTCTTGCTAATTTGAGTTCATTGTAGATTCTTGACATCAGTCCTTTGTCAGATGTATAGATTGTGAAGATTTTCTCCCACTCTGTGGGTTTTCTGTTTACTCTTCTGATTGCTCATTTGGCTGTGCAAAGCTATTTAGTTTAATGAAGTCCCAGCTTTTTATCTTTTTTTTTTTTTATTGCATTTGCTTTTGGGTTCTTGATCATGGAATCCTTGCCTCAGCCAATGACTAGAAGGGGTTTTCCAATGTTGTCATCTAGAATTTTTATAGTTTCAGGTCTGAGACTTAAGTCCTTGATACCAATTCTTCTTTGAAAGTCTGGTAGAATTCTACTATGACTCCATGTGGTCCTGGACTTCGTTGTTTTTTTATTATCATTTCAATCTCACTGCTTGTTATTGATCCATTCAGGGTATTTAATTCATCCTGACTTAAGCTAGGAAGGTTATATCTTTCCAGGAATTTATCCATCTCCTCTAGATTTTCTAATTTACATGTGTAAAGGTGTTCATAGTAGTCTTGAATAATCTTTTGTATTTCAGTGGTGTCAGTTGTAATATCTCCCATTTCATTTCTGATTGAGCTTATTTGAATTTTCTCTCTATTCTCGGTCAATCTTACTAATGATCTACCAATTTTATTTACCTTTTTGAAGGACAAGCTTTTTGTTTCATTTATCTTTTGTATTGTTTTTGTTTCAATTTCATTTAGTTCTGCTCTGATCTTGGTTATTTCCTTGCTTCTGCTGGGTTTGGGTTTGGTTTATTCCTGTTTCTCTAGTTCCCTGAGGTATGACCTTAGATTGTCTGTTTGTGCTCTTTTAGACTTTTTGATGTAGGCATTTAGGGCTATGAAGTTTCCTCTTAGCACCACCTTAGCTGTATCCATGAGGTTTTAATAGGTTGTATCACTATTGCTATTCAGTTTGAAGTATTTTAAAATTTCCATTTTGATTTTATGTTCCAATGATCATTCACAAGCAGGTTATTTAATTTTCATATATTTCTATTGTTTTGAAGGTTCCTTTTGGAGTTGATTTCCAGTTTTATTTCAGTGTTGTCTTAAAGAATGCTTGATACAATTTGAATATTCTTGAATTTATTGAGGCTCATTTTTTTGGCCTATCATATGGTTTATCTTGGAGAAAGTTCCATGTGCTGTTGAATAGAATGTATATTCTGCAGTTATTGGATAGAATGTTCTGTAAATATCTGTTAAGTCCATTTGTTCCAGGGTATATTTTAAATCCATTGTTTCTTTGTTGACTTTCTATCTTGATGACCTGTCTAGTGCTTTGTTGGAGTATTGAAGTCCTCCACTATTATTGTGTTGCTGTCTATCTCATTTCTTAGGTCTATTAGTAATTGTTCGATAAATTTGAAAGCTCCAGTATTAGATGCCTATATATTTATGATTGTGATATTTTGCTGTTGGACAAGGCCTTTTATCATTGTATAATGACCTTCTTTGCCTTTTTTAACTGTTGCTGCTTTAAAGTTTGTTTTGTGTGATATAAGAATAGCTACCCCTGCTCACTTTTGGTGTCCATTTACATGGAATGTCTTTTTCCATCTGTTTATCTTAAGTTTATGTGAGTCCTTATGTGTTAGGTGTGTCTCTTGAAGGCACAGATAGATGGTTGGTGAATTTTTATCCATTCAACAATTCTGTATCTTTTAAAGTGGAGCAGTTTATTTACTTTCAATGTTAGTATTGATATGTGAGGTACTGTTTCATTCATAATGCTATTTGTTTCCTGTATACCTTGTTTTTTTTTTTAATTGCATTTGTATTTTGTAGGTCTTGTGAGATTTATTCTTTAAAGAGGTTCTGTTTTGATGTATTTCCAGAATTTGTTTCAATATTTAGAGTTCCTTTTAGCAGTTCTTGTAATGTTGGCTTGATAGTGGCAAATTCTCTCAGCATTTGGTTATCTGAAAAAGACTGTATCTTTCCTTTACTTCTGAAGCTTAGTTTTTCTGGGTTCAAAATTCTTGGCTGATAATTGTTTTTGAGGAGGCTGAAGATAGGAACCCAATCCCTTCTAGCTTGTAAGGATTCACTGAATATTCATTGAATATTTCTCCCTCTACTTCTTGTATCATTTTTTTTTTTTGAATTTCCTTACATTGAGCTTTGTCTTTCCCTGGTGCCTCCCTAATTAGCTTGATAACTAACCTTCTGAATTCTTTTTCAGGTAGATCCGGGATTTCTTCTTGGTTTGGATCCATTGCTGGAGACCTGGTGTGATTTTGGGGGGTTGTTAAAGAACCTAGTTTCATCATATTACCAGAGTTGGTTTTCTGGTTCCTTCTCCTTTGGGTCAGCTCTGTCAAATAAAAGGTCTAGGGCTCAAGGCTGCTGTTCAGTTCTTTTTCTCACATGAGGTATTTCCTTGATGTAGTACTCTCCCTCTTTTTCTAGGCATGTGGCTTCCTGAGAGCCAAGCTGTAGTGATTGTTCTCTCATTTCTGGGTCTAGCCACCCAACAAGTCTTCCAGGCTCTGAGCTCATACTGGGGTTGCTGGCAAAGAATACCGTGATGTGAACCATTTGTGGTTCTCTCAGCCATGGATACCAGCCCCTGCTCTGGTAGAGGTGGCAGGGGAGTGAAATGGACTCTGTGAGTCCATAGCTTTGGTTGATTAATGCACTATTTTTGTGCCAGTTGGCCTTCTGCTGGGAGGTGGTGCTTTCAAGAAAGTATCAGCTGTGGTAGCATGGGGAGGAATAGGTAGTGGATGGGGCCCTAGAACTCCAAAGAATATATGCTTTTTGAAGTTACCAGGGTGGGTAGTGAAGGACCATTAGGTGGGGGCAGGGCTAGGCATGTCAGCTCAGACTCTACTTGGGCGGGTCTTGCTATGGCTGCTGTGGCGGATAGGGGTAAGTGTCTCAGGTCAATGGAGTTATGTTTCCAGAAAGCTTATTACTGCCTTTTCTGTGTCATGCAGGTTGTCAGGGAAGTGGAGAAAGTTAGCAGTAACAGGGGTCACCCAGCTTCCACACAACCCAAAGTGTTAGTCTCACTTCCACCATGCCCCCATCAATGGCACCAAGTCTGTTTCCAGGCAATGGATGAACAGTGCTTAGAACTTGCCCAAGGCTACCCACCTCCCAGCTACAAAAATAAGTAGGGCTTTCCTTCTTCCCCACCTGTGGAATCTACACACCAGATTCATGCCCTCTCCTGAATTCTGATCAGGAGACTTCTCAATCAGTTCAAATTGTTACAAATTTCAGCTGGAAGTTTCCTTCTCCCTGTGGTCTTTTCTCAGCAACTCCGGCAGCCTTCCTCAAGGATGCATGTGATGGAAGGCAGAAATGTCTTAGTAGGGAATTCAGTGAGCCCACAAAGATTTTCCTGCTGCTTCCTCTACCCCTGTATTTCACTTGGCTCATGAAACTGACTCAGCTCCAGGTAAGGTCAGAATCTTCTCTTGTAATCTAGTCCTTCAGGTTCCCCAGTGGGGGTGTGTTTTGGGGTACAGATAATCTCCTTTTCCCAATTCCACAGTTTGGACACTCACAGTATTTGGGTATCTCCCAGGTCCTCCAGGAGCAATCTGCCTCTTTCAGAGGGTATGTGGATTTACTTCAAGAAGAATTTTTAAATGAAGACAGGAAAATGCTCAATAGAAATGCCTCCTAACAGTCTAGAATTGATCATCTTGAAAATAATGATGAATTATTAATTAAAAGTTATCAATTAAACTAAAAATGACATCATTAAAAAAAACAAACAAAAAACCCACTGTCATCCATCCAAGGTGGCTGATTAGAAGCAGCTGCATTTTACAGCACTTATAGAGAGGAATTAAAAGGATTAAGGGAATTTATCACCTTCAACTGAAATATGCAGATTTTCACATTGGTGCTGACTAGGCCAACAATTCAACTTACGGAGAATGAAGCAAAGTTAACAGTGGTGATGACCCACATGGGAGTGGCACAGAGCCAAGGGAACCCCCACCCCCTACCAAGGGAAGCAGTGAGTGGTAGTGCAACACCCTCCCCCCGGAAACCACACTTCTCCCATGGATCTCTGCAACCTGTCAATCAGGAAATCACTTTGTGAGTACACACCACCAGGGCCTTGGGTCTGATACATAGAGCTGTGTGGAGTCTGAGCAGAGCAGCTACTTGGGCACACACAGAGACCCAGGAGGTTTACATGCTCTGGTCCCATGATCTCTGGCAAGGCAGGAAACCCATCTATACATATCCTTAGGAATGGACCTGAATCCAGGGAGCCAAGCAGCATCCTTCTGTGGGCCCCATTTTTACTGCATTTCACAAGTTAGGACCCACTGGCTTGCAATTTCAGCCATCCAATGGCAAAAGGCTGGAATCTGTCTGAGACGAAACCAAGTTCCCAGAAAGAGGGGCAGCTGCCATCTCTGCAGCTCAATAGACTCAGCTGTTGCATTCAGCTGGCTTTAAAGAATACAAACAGTTCAGAGGAGGAAGATCTCCCACAATGCAGCACAATTGTCTTGCCAGATCACGGCTAGACTGCTTCTTTAAGCAGGACTCCAATCCATTCCCCCTCACTGGGCAAGACCTCCCTGTGGAGGCTTCAGCCACTCCAGCAAGGATTCTATAGACAGAACTCTGAACTTTTCCTGGGACAGAGCTCCCAAAGGGAAGGTCAACCATCATTTCTGTGTTTCAATAGAATTAGCTGTTCTAGCCTTCTGGGTTTGGAAAATACCAACAGTCCAGAGGAGGAAAGATCATCTCCTAACACAGCACACATGCTCTACCAAAAAGCAACCAGACTTTTTTTTTTTTTTGGACAGAGTCTTGCCTTGGTAGGCTGGAGTGCAGCAGCACCATCTCTAGTCACTGCAACCTCTCACTCTCTGGTTCAAGAGATTCTCCTGCCTCAGCCTCCTGAGTAGCTGGGATTACAGGCACATGCCACCATGTCCAGCTAATTTTTTTTTGTACTTTTAGTAGAGACGGGGTTTCACCATGTTGGCCAGGATGGTCTCAATTCAAACTCCTGACCTTGTGATCTGCCCACATATAAGCCTCCCAAAGTGCTGGGATTACAGCCATGAGCCCCTGTACCCAGCCCAGACTGATACTTTAAGCAGGTCTTTGATCCCCTTCCTCCTGACTGGGTGAAACCTGTCAACATGGGTCTCCAGCCACCTTGTTCAGGTATGTTCAGGCCAGCAACAGGTCAGTACACCCCTGGGATGGAGCTTCCAGAGGAATGAACTGGCTGCCATCTTTGCTGTTTCACATACACTGGTGATACCTCAAGGTATGGAAATAACTGAGGCAGCTACTTTGGGGGTCTGGAGCACACCACCAACAAACCACAGCAACACTATGGTAGAATGGATTAAAAGTTAAATTAAAAAATAAAAAAATAAAAAAACAGAAAGAGAAGAAAACAACAGGAACATCAACAAAATAGACCCCACAAAGACCTCATTCAAAGGTCAGCAACCTCAAAATTCAAAGGTAGATAAGCCCACAAATATGAGAAAAAATCAATGCAAAAATGCTGAAAACTGAAAAAGCCAGAGTGCCTCTCCTCTTCCAAATGACCACAATACCTCCAGAAAGGGCACAGAACTGGGCGGAAGCTGAGATGGCTGAATTGATAAAAAAAAAAAAATAGGCTTCAGAAGATGGATAATAAAGAACTTTGCTGAGCTAAAGGAACATGTTATAACCCAATGCAGTGGAACTAAGAATTATGATTAAACAATGCAGGAGGTGATAGCCAGAATAGCCAGTTTAGAGAGGAACATAACTGACCTGATTGAGAGTAAAAACACAACATGAGAACTTCACAATGCAATCACAAGTATCAATAGCAGAATAGACCAAGCAGAGGAAAGAATCTCATAGCCTAAAGACTATCTTTCTGACATTAGACAGGCAGACAAGAATGAAGAAAATAATGAAAAGGAATGAACAAAACCTCCAAGAAATATGGGACTATGTAAAGAGAACAAATCTATGACTAAATGGAGTACCTGAAAAAGATGGTGAGAATAGAACAAAGTTGGAAAACATATTTCAGTATATCATCCAGGAGAACTTATCCAACTTAGCAAGAGAAGCCAACATTCAAATTCAGGGAATTCAGAGAACCACATGAAGATACTCCATGAGAAGATCAACCCCAAGACACACAATCATCAGACTCTCCAAGGTCAAAATGGAAAAAATAAAATGTTTAGGGCAGCCAGAGAAAGGCCAGGTTACCTATAAAGGGAAACCTATCAGAGCTGACAGCAGAACTCTCAGTGGAAACCCTACAAGTCAGAAGACATTGGGGCCAATATTAAGCATTCCTAAAGAATTTCCAACCCAGAATTTCATATCCAGCCAAACTAAGCCACATGAGCAGAAGAGAAATAAGATCCTTTTCAGACAAGCAAATGCTGAGGGAATTCGTAACAACCAGACCTGCCTTGCAAGAGCTCCTAAAGGAAGCACTAAATATGGAAAGGAAAAAAAGTTACCACTAAAGAAAACAAAAGAAAAACAAAAACACACTGAAGTACACAGACCTTCACTGTACTTCACTAAAGTACAGCGACACCATGAAGCAACTACATAAACAAGTCTGCAAAATACCAGTTAGCATCATGATGACAGGATCAAACTTACACATAATAATACTAACCTTAAATGTAAATGGGATAAATGCCCCAATTAGAAGACACAGAATGGCAAATTAGATAAGAGCCAAGACCCATCAGTATGCTGTCTTCAAGAGACCCATCTAACATGGAAAGACACAAAAAAGCTCACAATAAAGGGATGGAGAAAAATTTACAAAGCAAATGGAAAACAAAAGAAAGTAGGGGTTACAACCCTAGCTACCAACAAAACAAACTTTAATCCAACAAGGATCAAAAATGAATAAAGGGCATTATGTAAAAATAAAGGGTTCAGTTCAACAAGAAGAGCTAACTATCCTAAATATATATGCACCCAATACAGGAGCACCCAGATTCATAAAGCAAGTACTTAGAGATCTACAAAAGAACTTAGACTCCCACACAGTAATAGTGAGAGATTTTAACACCCCACTGACAATATTAGACAGATTATTGGGACAGAAAATTAAGATATTCAGAACCTGAACTCAACACTGGATCAAGCAGACCTGATAGACATTTACAGAACTCTCCACCTATACATTCTTCCCATTGCCACACAGCATTTTCTCTAAAATTGGTCACATAATTGAAAGTAAAACACTCAGCAAATGTAGCAAACTGAAATTATGATAACCTCTCAGACCACAACATAATCCAATTAGAACTCAAGATCAAGAAATTTGCTCAAAATCACACAACTACATGGAAATTGAACAACTTACTGCTAAATGACTCTTGGGTAAATAATGAAATCAAGAAGTTCCATAAAACTAATGAGAACAAAGAGACAATGAAGCAGAATCTCTGGGATGCAGAATCACTAAATGCCCACATCGAAAAGCTAAGAAGATCTCAAGTTAATAATCCTAACATCCCAAGTGAAAGAATTAGAGAACCAAGAGCAAACAAATCCCAAAGCTAGAGGAAAACAAGAAATAAGCAAAATCAGAGCTGAACTAAAGGAGACTGAGACACAAAATACCACTTAAAAGATTCATGAGTCCACAATCTAGTTTTCTGAAAAAACAAAATAATAATAATAATAATAGACCACTAGCTAACCTAACAAAGAAGACAAGAGAGAAGAATCAAATAAACACAATCAGAAATGATAAGGGGGATATCACCACTGACAACACAGAAATATAAACAACAATCAGAGAATACAATTAAACACCTCTATGCACATAAACTAGAAAATCTAGCAGAAATTGATAAATTCCTGAACATATACACTCTTCCAAGACTGAGTCAGGAAGAAATTGAATCCCTGAATAGACCAATAACAAGTTCTGAAATTGAGGCAATAATGAATAGCCCACCAACCAGAAAAGTCCAGGATCAGATGGATTCACAGCTGAACTCTACCAGAGGTACAAAGAAGAGTTGGTACCATTTCTACTGAAACTATCTCAAAAAAATCACAAAGAAGAGATTCCTTCCTAACTCATTCTATGAGGCCAGCATCATTCTGATACCAAAACCTTGCAGAGATACAAGAAAAAACAAAAGAAAACTTCAGGTCAATATCCTTGATGAACATTGATGAAAAAATCTTCAATAAAATACTGGCAAACCAAATTCAGCAGCGCATCAAAAGGCTTATCCACTATGATCAAGTTGGCTTCAACCCTGGGTTGCAAGATTGGTGCAACATATGCAAGTCAATACATGTGATTAATCACAATAACAGAACTAGAGATAAAAACTACATGGTTATCTCAATAGACACAGAAAAGGCCTTTATTTTTATTTTTTTTTTTAATTAATTTATTTACTTTAGGTGCATACTATATCTGGCATTTCTCCCCATGTAGAAAAGGCCTTTAATAAAATGTAACATCCCTTCATGTTCACTCTCAATGGACTAGGTATTGAAGAAACATACCTCAAAATAATAAGAGCCATATATGAAAAACCTACAGCCAATATCATACTGAATAGGCAAAAGTTGAAGGCATTTCCCTGGAAAACCAGCACAAGACAAGGATGTCCTCTCTCACCACTCCTATTCAACACAGTATTGGAAGTTCTGGCCAGGTCAATTAGCCAAGAGAAAGAAATAAATGGTATTCAAATAGGAAGAGAGGAAGTCAAATTATGTTTGTTTGCATATGACATGATGACATGATCCTATATCTGGCAAACTTCATCATCTCAGCCCAAAAGCTTCTTAAGCTGATAAGTAACTTCAGCAAAGTCTCAGGATACAAAATCAATGGGCAAAAATTACTGGCATTCCTATAAAGCAACACGAGACAAGCAGAGAGCCAAATCATGAATTAACTCCCATTCACAATTGCTACAGAAATAATAAAATACCTAGGGTGATGGCTAACAAGAAAAGTAAAAGACCTCTTCAAGGAGAACTACAAACCACTGCTCAAAGAAATCTGAGAGGACACAAACAAACATTTCATGCTCATGCATAGAATCAATATAGTGAAAATGGCCATACTGCCTTAAATAATTTATAGATTCAATGCTATTCCCATTAAACTATCATGGACATTCTTCACAGAATTATAAAAAACTATTTTAAAATTTATATGGAATCAAAAAAAGAGCCTGAATAGCTAAACAATTATAAGCAAAAGAACAAAGCTAGAGGCATCATGTTACCCAACTTCAACTATACTACAGGGCTATAGTAACCAAAACACCATGGCACTGGTACAAGAACAGACATGTAGACTAATGGAACAGAACAGAGAGCTCAGAAATGAAACTGTACATGTACAATCATCTGATCTACCACAAACCTAACCAAAAATGGCGATGGGGAAAGGACTCCCTATTTAATAAATGCTGCTGGGAGAGCTAGTTGGCCATATGCAGAAAACTGAAATGGAGCCCTTCCTTACGTCATATACAAAAATTAACAAAAGATGGATTAAAGACTTAAATGTAAAACCCAAAACTATAAGAACCCTAGAAGAAAATCTAGGCAATACCATTCAGGAAAGATGCCAAAAGCAATTGCAACAAAAGCAAAACTTGACAAATGGGATCTAATTAAACTAGAAAGCTTCTGCACAGTGAAAGAGACTACCATCATAATGAATGGAAAACCTACAGAATGGGAGAAAAATTTTGCAGTCTATCCATCTGACAAAGGTATAGTGTCCAGAGTCTACAAGGAACTTAAACAAATTTGTAAGAAAAAAACAACCCCATAAAAAAGGGGACAAAGGACATGAACAGATACTTCTTAAAAGGAAGACTGGCTCACACCTGTAATCCCAGCACTTTGGGAGGCCGAGGCAGGCAGATCACAAGGTCAAGAGAAAGAGACCATCATGGCCAACATGATGAAACCCTGTCTCTACTAAAAATACAAAAAAATTAGCTGAGTGTGGTGGCCTGCGCCTGTAGTCCCACCTACTCGGGAGGCTGAGGCAGGAGAATTGCTTGAACCCAGGAGGCAGAAGTTGCAGTGAGCCGAGGTTGTGCCACTGCGCTCCAGCCTGGCGCCTGGTGATGCAGTGAGACTCTGTCTTAAAAAAAAAAAAAAAAAAAAAAAGGAAGACACGCATTTGGCCAACAAACACCAAAAAAAAAGGCTCAACATCATTGATCCTTAGAGAAATGGAAATCAAAACCACAATGAGATATCATCTCACACCAGTCAAAAGGTCTGTTACTAAAACTGTCAAAAACAGATGCTGGTGAGATTGTGGAGAATAAGAAATGCTTTTGGTGGGAGTGTAAATTCATTTAACCATTGTGGAAGATAATATGAAGTTTCCTCAAAGACTTAGAGGCAGAAATACAATTTGACCCAGCAATCTCATTACTGAGTATATACTCAAAGGAATATAAACCATTCTATTACAAAGATACATCCACATGTATGTTCATTACAGCACTATTCACAATAACAAAGACAGGGAATCAACCTAAATGCCCATCAATGACAGAAAGAATAAAGAAAATATGGTACATATACACCATGGAATATTATGCAGCCATAAAAAGGAAGGAGTTCATCTCTTTTGCAGGGACATGGCTGGAGTTGGAAGTAGTTATCCTCAGAAAACTAACACAGGAACAGAAACCAAACACCACATGTCATCACTTATAAGTGGGAGCTGAATGAGAACAGGGGGACACAGAGGAGAACAGCACACACTGGGGCCTGTCACTTGGTGGGAGAGAGCATCAGGAATGACAGCAAATGGATGCTAGGCTTAATACCTAGATGATGGGATGGTCTGTGCAGAAAACCACCATGGCACACATTTACCTATGTAACAAACCTGAACATGCACCCCTGAACTTATAATAAAAGTTGAAGGGGAAAAAAGAGAGAAAAAAAATACTATCTGATTCCCCCACTCTCTGATTTGCTCTTCCCATAGCCTTTCTCCCTCTTGGTAAATGGCAACTCCATTCTAATTGCTCATATCAAAACCTGGGAATCATCTTTGGTTCCTCTCTTCCATTTCATGTTCCATTCATCAGCAAGTCCTGTCCACTTTACCTTGAAATATGCCTTGACACAGAACACCTCTACCCAGGTCTCCTAAGTATCTCATTTTCACCACCACCTCTGCAAGTCTATTCTTAACACAATGACCAGAATAACTATTTTGGGAAGTAAGACAGATTACATTTCACCTGTGGTTCAAAGATTTCCTTCCCATTCTATATTAAATCTTGTTAAACCTAAGCCCTTACATGGCCTAACAGAGCTTGCTTGATCTTACTTGACCCCCACCTCTCTGACTTATACTACTGCTTTCTCCCATTCCTTCTGCTTCAGCTACACTAGCCTCTTTTCTATTCCTACAACACATCCAGTGCACACTCAGCACAGAGCCTTTGCCCAGAACAGTCCTTCAGTGTTTGCTTTCTTATTCTCTTCAAGTCTTTCATCAAATGTGAGTGGAAATTCCCTTGACCTTGATACTCCTCCTGCCCTTGACACTCTAGACCTCTTTATTCTGTCTTATCTTAATGTATTAATGTCTTATCTTACTGCCACATGACATATATTTACTTGTTTATTTATTTATGCTTTCTGATTTCTTCTCCAGATTAGCCCCCTTAGAATGTAAGATCCATGGGGGCAGGTGCTTTATCTTTGTTTTCTGCCGATCCTCATGGCTAGAACAGCACCTACTGCATAGTAAGAGCTCAATAAATATGGTAAAATGAACAAAAGCATTCAGCACACCATTAATGAACATCTCCTCTGGATGACTAGTGGCTGGAATAGCTACAGTAGTAAAGGAGGCCAACATGGGCCCTGCCTGATGTAACTTGCATTTTAGGGGGAGAAATCTACTAAATGTATTATAACTTATTTATTTTTAAATTTATGTCAGATAATATCAGATAATGATAAAGGATAATGAAATAAAAAAGGGCTAAGGGAGCAGATGAATGGCTACTTTTAATAGGGCAGTCAGAAAAGACCACTTTGGGGAAATAATTTAAGCTGAGACCTGAATGATAAGAAGCAGGCAGCCAGGAATGAAAAAGAATTCCAGGCAGAGGAAACATCAATGAAAAGGCCTTGAGGCAGTGACAAAGGTTGGTGTGTTGCAGGAACAAACAGAACCTCAGAGCTCTGGCAGGAGAAGCAGGGCAGGACCTGCTCACAGAGGTCATAACTAACACCACATTTTATTTTAAATCTATGGGAAGCTATTGGAGGAATTTAAGCAGGAGGGTGATGGAGTCCAATTTACATTTTTAAAAGATTACTTGGACTTCTTATGAGGCAACAGTAGCATCAGTTAGTTGGTTGTCTTACAGCTGTCCAGGGAGAGATGACTGTGCTTTAAAACAGAGAGAGTGATAAACTGTCAAGAAGCTAAAAATGGAAGTTTTTTTGGAATATATTTATTTTCCTATTTTTGGGAAAGCAAGGTGAAGTGTGGCAGTGTGTCTACAGTCCAGTTAGAAACATAGAATGTAGAGCTGAACAGAAACCTTGGAATAATTGTTTGGATTTTCTCACCTCATACAGAAACCCCCTCTGCTACAGCTCTGATATATATCCATCGAAACCTGCTGAAAATCCTCAGTCATGAGCAACTGACCACACTCTACTACCTCTAGCACCAGGTTCAAGTTTCCATACATGAAAAGAAAATGGGCATTATTATCCCAGTTTGTAAAATAAGAAAAACCCTGCGGAAGTTAAAATGGTTCTCAAGACAGCATTGTAAATGAGTAGCAGAGGAAGGGCTAGAACTAGTTCTCTCAATTCCCAGTGCAACAGTAGGCAGACGCTAGTGACAATCCATCTATTGAATTAATTTGTCCTAATAACTAAAGGCGTTCCTTTCTAACAAAATGTCTTTTATAAAATCACTCTGTACCTTCCACTCCTGCTGAGCTTCAAAGCTTCTCTTCTCAGGGAAATCCAAAGTAGATGAGCCTGAAAATGACAAGCAGGAGGTCACTGGCAGTTGTCCCCTTTCTCCTGACCACATATGCAGTTTGGGACTCAGCAGTCTGGTATGGCTAGCCCATCAAGAACTATTGGAAAAGGGAAAAACAAAGTTAAACTGACGGGAACTCATACACTTCCTTGAAAGAAGGATGGCAGCCCAAGGATCGATGTCTGGGGAATCTCTAAAAAGCAAACGAGGCTGAGAGACCTGCATGCAGAAAATTCAATCAACAAAGAGGCACAAACATTTTGGTAGAAATGGAGCCTGCTATAGACTTGACAATAACTGATTAAAGCTAAGAAGCCTCTTGAGGAGGAATGTTGTAAAACTCGAAAGAAGCCTGCTAGTTCAAGTCTGGAGATCCAAATTCTATTCCAGGCTTGAATTCTACTAGGCTTCTGTTGGAAGTGAATGGGTGAATGCATAAGGGTGGGTGTAGGGGGGCATTCAGATTCGTGGTTTACTCCCTGGGGTTTCTGGAAGAATTCTATAATGACGGCTTCACCACTGACTTCTCTCTTTTAAAAAGTTAAGTAAAAACCATATATTTATCTGCAGTTTATATGACTAAAAGGGTAAATATACATCAGCAATTCTGATGGAAGTGTTATATGTTTTTAATTAAATAAATGAAAAAAATGATTATTTTTTAATAAAACAAGAAGAAATCTTTCCAAAAGACATCAGACTGAATTAGGATTGCCTTCACAAACAATGCAAAGTGAAAAATAAAAATATTTATGCTTAACCACATTCAAACGTCAATGACTGCAACAGCCTCTTGGGGCAACATGGTAGAGAGTAACACTGGTTGCCATTGTTGCCTATTGTGGTAAATATGTGATGCATAAATTTAAAAGGGTAGCACTCACTCATCTGACTCTTTCTCTTTCAAAACCTACTGTTTGCCTGGCACTGCTCAAGACAAAGGAAATACAGTGGTGGAGAGGTAGAAAACAATTTTTTTTTAAGTTTGGCAGTAGATATTGAGGGAAATTACAGTAAGAATTCTTAATGATCAATAGGCTAGAAATGACAGGGATTGATAATCTTCCTGGTCCTATCAGCTTTAACAGTCTAAAGGCTCTATACTATTAAAAATTTCAGAGAAGCATTTATATGAGGTAACATAGAAAGATCAAGTCCTTTTGTATTCAGATGTGCTCCATCTCCTTTATGTCTCAGGTATAACCAACCCCATCACAGGGCTATCTTCTGGGGTAAAGTCACTCTCAAGTAGGTTACTGTAGGTAAGATGTGACTGAGAATGAAGAGCAGGGGACCAGGAGTCAGGAAGCCTATGTTTGGGGTCTGGGCTGCTCATCAATAACTGAACCATTTTGACCTGTTTCCTGACCTATAAAAGGGATGGACTGCACTAGATGACTTTTAAGGCCCTTTTAACCCCTAAACCTGGTAATTCTAGAGATCGCAGCAAAGTCATTGGGTCATATCCTGGGTTTCCTAAAAAACAGAGCCAAAGGAAAAAGCAACTGTATCACTTAGGGTTCTCTACAGAAATAGAACCCATGGGAGGGAGAGAGATAGAGAGATAGATGAATGATAGATATAAAGATATATACTGGTTCACATGACTGTGGGAGCTATAAAGTCTAAAATTCATAGCATAGGCTGGAAGCCAGAAACTCAGTCTTAAAGAATTTCTTCTCCAGAAAACCTCAGTTTTTACTCTTTAGGCCTTCAACTGCTTAAATAAGATCTACCTAATTATCTAGAGTGATCTCCTTTACTTAAAGTCAACTGATTGTAAACGTTAATTACATCTACAAAATATCCTCCTAGGAACATCTAAACTAGTGTTTGACCAAGCATCTGAGCACCATAGCCTAACCAAGCTGATACATAAAATTATCCATCACAGCTACCCTGCTAGCACTTTACTGGGAAAATAAATTCTCAGGATAACAAACGTGAGTGGGTGGGGAAAGGGAAATCAAATAAGTAGCAAGGGGATGTGCTACCAAGCCCACCACACTTTTGCAACAAATACAGCCCACTGCTCAGTTTCATGAACTGTATCTTAGAGCAATCCATAGAAGACAGGAAAGCAGAGCAACTGGTCCACTTGCTCCCTCCCATCTCCCATCATCTGTCAAAATCCCTTCCACAGAATATTAACCCCCTATGCCACCCAGACCCACTAGGCAGCCAGGAGACAGCCAGAACCCATAGTGGATGTGGGTGCCCTGCTCAGCATCCCATCAGTACTCCCCAGCCAGCACTCATTGTCCAGCTGCTGGAGGATGGTCATTTGACAGCTCTTAGCTGAGGCCTCCAGTGGGAACTGCAGTCAGAGGGAGAGAGCCACCTCACCCAAGGCCACACTTACCCTCCCTGATAGCAACCTGTATCCAGAGACTGGTTGATGAAGGGATACAAAGGCCCAGCCAGATTGTCTCAATTTGGGGCAACCCTGAAGGGCCATCTTAACATATGACCACATCCTGCCATCAGTTGTGGCCTTTGCCACAAAGGCATCATGATTCATCTCCTCCCTCTCACCAACCCTGCTTTGCTACATAGAAATAATCTGACCCTAAATCTCATGGTTACACAAAAGCAATTTAAAATAAAGGAAAGAAAAAAAATCCAAAGGTGTACTATTCCTCTGTTCCTTACCATTGTTATTTGATGTGATCAAATGTTTTGTGTCATTCTGTTTTAAATTCAAAACACTCTAGTAAAGACAAAAGAACCATTGCTATTTCCCAAGAAGTACTCACCCAAAAAATGACTACATATGAGTATGTATATCAAGTAGCTCAGTTAAACTTCTGAGTATTTAAATGGAATAGCAATAATGGTTATTTTTTTCAAATAGTCTTAATTTTCCTGTGCATCTCTAGGTTATCAGACTTCTCTGACTCTTCCAGAATGAAAGGGTCTAACAGTGTCCAAAGTAAATGTCTTAGCTGCATTTAAGCAGAATCCCAGGAGATCCTTTTGTTTTTTCTATTTTTCAAACTTCCAACACTCCCTGTCCATATGACGATAGCTCTGAGTTCTTAGTGTTCTGTCATTCCTTCTCTTTTACACAAAGCCAGCTCTGAGAACATGCTGTTCAAAAAGACACTTGTGTTATCTGCCTTCACAGGCCAATTTCCCTGCTTGCTTATCAGCAAGTATCAGAGATGCCTGATGTACCTTTGAAAGTAATGGCAAAAAAACCCTATTTACTTTTCACCAACCTAATATCTGGTCTATATAACACAAGAGAGAAATCACTTCTAAATAATTATTTAGTAGAAAAGATCAACCTTGAGACCTAGATCGCCTATATTCATTGTTGACACTAATTAAATAGACTACTACATAATTGTCTATTTTTCCTTTCTTGTATTGCTTTTTCTAATCTCTTTCTGTTTTAGGTGGCTGTCTGCCCACAACGAGGTTATTAAACCTCCTTCCTCTTTTCAGTCTGGATTATGCTATACTGAATTGGTGACATACTGAATTTCCTTCCTCCTCCACACTTTAAGTGGAGTACATCATCAAAAGAGGACATAGTAATGTGAAGACTTTTTTAAAGTGCCCTAAAAAAAAGAACAATGAAAGAACCAGGGGCATTTGATCTGGAGAAGAAATGAGTCAAAGTTATCTATCAATATGTAGAAGAGTGTATTAGGTCAAAAGAACAGATATATTCCTTGTGGTTATATATTTTTTCAGGTTTTTGGTCACAAAAAGTAGAAACCAATTGGTTAATATAAAAAGGTAAATAATAAAAGAAGGAGAAAAAAGGGAAAGAAAAACTAAAGTGGAAGAAAAACCATTGCTCATTGGAAGGATATGAATTAATTCAAAGAATAAAAGGGAAGCTGACTATTAGGCTCAGAAGCAATGAGAAACAGGGTAGGTCCAGGAACCTAGGTCATATCTGTGGTTAACAGGATTACGTAGCTCCTACTTTTTCCTCTCTTTGTTTTGAATTCTTGATAATAAGCTTCCATTTGGTCTACTTAGTGTCACATGCCTACCACTGGAGTCATAGAATGTGAAGAGGCTTGGCTGGTAGCGTCAACAAGCCCACCTGCAGTAGAAGACAAGTTAGTCATACAAGAAAAAATCAGGTGCTATGCCCAAAGGAAGGGGGAAGGAATCTTGAGTAGTTTAAGTCAAAATTACTCAAAGGTAACCTGCAGGGCAATAGCAGCAGCAGCAGCAACAGCATCACCTGGAAGTTTGTTAGTAATGAAAATTACCTGGCAGAACTTCAGACCTATTGATCAAAATGTTTGGGATGGGCCCCGTGAATCTGTATTGTGACAAGTTCTTAAGCATGCTAAAGGTTAAGAAGCACTGGTCCAATCGTACCTACTCCAAATTCCAAAGTATATGACTAAAACAAACAGTTTAAAAGTTAAAAGATAAAGGATATTCAAATAGGTAAAGAGGAAGTCAAATTGTCTCTATTTGCA
>CAUYQU010072710.1:0-30267 GCA_963574635.1 Cheracebus regulus | reverse complement strand
TGGCATAAAAGAGGTTTTTAACACCCATTTTTAGACTGCATTCTAGCCTGGGCAATAAAACAAGAATCCCAATCTCTCTCCCTCTTTCTCGTCCTCTTTCTTTCTCTCTTTCATTCTTTTTTTTCTTTCTTTTGCTGTTTCTTGTTTTCTTCTTTTCTCTCTTTTTCTTAAATAAAAAACAAACAACAACAAAAATAAAATAAACTTTCAGTCTTCATGTGACAAAAAAACAAAACAAAACAAACAAAAAAAGAAGTTTGAGACCAGCCTGACTAACATGGTAAAACCCTGTCTCTACTAAAAATAGAAAAATTAGCCAGGCGTGGTGTTGCACGCCTGTAATCCCAGCTACGTGGGAGGCTGAGGCAGGAGAATTGCTTGAACCTGAGAGGCACAGGTTGCAGTGAGCTGAGACCACACCATTGCACTGCAGCCTGGGCAACAAGAGTGAAACTCTGTCTCAGAAAAGAAAAAAGAATATTTATGGAAGCTTTATTAATAATTGCCAAAATCTAAGGACAACCTGCATAACTGTCAATAAGAGAATGGATTAACAAATTGTGGTGTAGTTATGCAATGGAATATGGCTCAGCAGCAAAAAGAACAAATTACTGATATGTATAACAACATGGATAGATCTCAAGCACATTATATTGATGGAGGAAGCTAGGAACAAAGGGCACATACTGGGTGATTCCCTTTCATAAAGGTAAAGCACCAGCAACACTAACCTACAATGATAAAAAATCACAGCAGTGGGTACCTCTAAGGGCGGGACGGTAAATGACTAGGAAACAGATGTGTGAACTTTCAGCACATTGTACATCTTAAATATATACAATTAAAACAGCACATTGTACATTTTAAATATATGCAATTTTTATTTGTTAAGCAAGCCTCAATAAAAGTGGAGAAAAGAGAACTTTCTGGGGTAATGCAAATGTTTTTTATCTTCATGGTGGATTGCACAGGTGTGTATATTTAGCAAAACTCATTTAATTATCAATTCAAGATATGTGCATTTTACTCAATATACATTTTGCCTCAATTAAAAAAGTTGCAACTATAGAGAAGCGATATGGATGAGTGTTTCCTGGGTCTCATCATCTAGGCCTTAGTTCAGCTGTCACTTCCTCAGAAAAACCTGGCCTGGCCAACTATGATTGTCCTTGCTGCTCAGGCTGTATCACAGAACCCACTTTTATTTTCTTCATAGTGCTTATCTGTATCCAAAAGCATAATTTAAAAACCAATTCAGCAATTATGTAATTGATTAATTGCCCCATCATCTCTGACTACAGTGTAACTTCTATGAAGATAGGAACTATGTCTATTTTGTTCACTGCTCTATCTCCAATGCCTGACACCAAGGATTTGCTCAATCAATATTTGTCACTATTGAATGAATAATGGATACAAGGGAAGACAAATCTGACTAATAGATATTAACTTTCTTCTATTTGCAAAACATGGGATAGTGAGTATACAAGGGGGCTTATCATCACTAAAGGAACTGAAGGTCAGTTCTATTACTTAGATAAACGTACAATAGGTGCCTCCTGTGTGCTGAGTGCTAGACTGAAGCCAGACACACCCAGATAAATAAAACCAGATTATTAATGGCATTGAGATGGGTATGGAATGGGAAACAGGCAGGCTGGCTACTAGAAATAGGGCAGGCTCTTTGGATTCCACACATACTTTTGAACATCTATTTTTAGGTCCACTGAGTTTTTTTCTCAAGCATAGTAACTTCCTGTTAAAATTTTTGAGCAAATGACTGCAACAACCAAATCAGGGCCCTAGGACTGGCACCAAAAGGACTTGTTAGGACCTGAGCAGTGAGGAGTGATGAGGGCCTGAGCAGGGGAAGGAAGAAGAAATGATGATGAAAGAGATACTTCGCCCACAATTATAGCTTCTATTGTATATTCCCTGTAAAAGAAGTCAGGCCTTGGCCACTACATTTCATTTTTCTTTTCTTTTTTTTTTTTATTTTTGAGATGGAGTCTCACTCTATTGCCTGGGTGGAGCGCAGTGGCGCCATCTCGGCTCACTGTATCCTCTGCCTCCCGGGTTCAAGCGATTATCCTGCCTCAGCCTCCTGAGTTGCTGGGACTACAGGCACGTACCACCAAGCCCAGCTAATTTTTCTTTATTTTTTATTTTTTATTTTTAGTAGATATGAGGTTTCACCATGTTGGCCAGGATGGTCTCGATCTTTTGACCTTGTGATCCACCCACCTTGGCCTCCCAAAGTACTGGGCTTACAGGTATGAGCCACTGTGCCCGTACTAAATTTCATTTTTCTTAAGAAGCATTCTTTTATAATTGTTTTGTAAGTTTAGGGGATTGCCTTGCAATTTGTGCTTGTGGAAGAATTTTAGGCAAATGTTTTCAAATGGTCTCACAGATTCATTAACGGCTTCGAAAAGTCTATTAGAGTAGGCCTTTATCTGGAAATGTCTTCCTTGGCCTTCACAGTCACCCTCTCCTAGAAACCAGAATTTATCCCTTTTAGTTGGTCACAATCACTAGCCCTCTCCCTCAGCATTTCCTTGTCAATGATACTTCACACATTTCCTTCCCAGGAGACTTTCGGACATAAATAGACACTAACCAGCTTGGGTAGCGTTGTGAACAACCCTTTCAGGAAGTAAGAAAACAGCTGGTCTCTGAGTCCATGAAGGAAGCAGATTTAAGGTTTGACATAAATGACAGCTGTCTAATTCTAGAAGATTTCCTTAATTGGGCCTGAAAAAGAGCAGATGGGGCAGCTATGTGTGGAATGATCTGGGTATATTTCTGGCTCGAAGCAGAGAAAAGATTTATGACTTCTTTATTTTTTTAAAGTTTATTTATTTTTGGATTGTGAAAGCAGTACTTGTCATTGTTTCAAACTCAGAAAATAAAAAGTGATACCTAGATAATATCACTCATAATCCCACCGCCCAGTCATAGCCACTACTACTGATTTGATGTATTTCTTTAGTTGTTTCCAAATAATATATCTGGTGTATGCATAGTTTTGCATCTTGATTTCTTTCATTTAGCATCTTCCTGCATTATTAAATATCCCCCCAAAGCTCATTTTTAATGGCTGTATAATAATCTCTTATAAGTATATACTATAAGTACTATTCTATGTCTTTATCTATGTCAATACAGATTGCTTACAATTTCTCAACACATAAATAAGAGTTGAAAAAAGCTTTGCATATAAATATTTTCCTACATTCCAGATTGCCTCTTTGGAAAATATTCCTTTAGAGCAGCTCTTGTCATGATGTGATACCTGAGCCACCTCCACCATAACAAGGCATTAATGCACAACAGGGTTCCAAACCAGACCTGCAGTATCTGAATCTCTGCAGTCATGGCCCAAAAATCTGCCTTGAAAAAAGAGCTCCTGAGATTTATAGGCACAGTAAAGGTTGAGTTTCATAACTCTAGGAGGAATTACTGGATAGAAGTGTATACATTTTTATTTACTTATTTATTTAGAGAGGGAGTTTCATTCTTGTTGCTCAGGCTGAGATTGTTGCATGGCACAATCTCAGCTCACTGCAACCTCCGCCTCCTGGGTTCAAGCAATTCTGCCTCAGCATCCCCAGTAGCTGGGATTACAGGCTCCCACAACCATGCCTGGCTATTTTTTTGTATTTTTGGTAGAGATGGGGTTTCACCATGTTGGCTAGGCTGGTCTTGAACTCCTGACCTCAGGTAATCTACCCTCCTCGGCCTCCCAAAGTACTGGGATTACAGGAATGAGCCACCACACCTGGCCTGGATTTTTAAATTTAAAATTTTGACATATAGTGTCAGATCATTTTCCTAAAGTCTTATGTACATTATACTCCCACCAGCAATGTATGAGGGCGGTCAACCCATCAAACTCTTGCAAAACAACTTTGCTAGTTTGATGGGTGAAAAGTGATGGCTTCGTGGAGTTAGAAAAAATCAATACATAATAATTGTACATATCTATGGAGCATGAGATATTTTGATACATGCATATAATATATAAGATCAAATCAGGGTAATTGGGGTATCCATCACCTCAAATATTTATCATTTCTTTATGTTGAAAACATCCCAAATCTCTTCTAGCTGTTTTGAAATACATAATAAATTATTGATAACTATAGTCATTCTACTGTGCTCTTGAACACTAAACCATATTCCTTCTAACTGTATTTTTGTACCCATTAACCAATTCATCCCTTCCTTCCTGCTACCCTTCCCAGGCTCTGGTGTCTATCCTTGCTGCCTCCATGAGATCAGCTTTTTAATCTCCTACATATAAATGAGAACATGTTATATTTGTTTTTCTGTATCTGACTTATTTTCATGCACTTATTACATTACATTTACTGTAATGTCCTCTAGGTTATCCATGTTGCTGCAGATAACAGGGTTTCATTCTTTTTATGGCTGAATAATATTCCATTGTGTAGCTATACTACATTTTAGCCATTCATCTACGGATGGACACTTGATTCCATGTCTTGGCTACTGTGAATAGTGCCATGATAAACATGGGGGTGCTATTATGAAAAATACAAACAATAACAAATGCTGGTGAAGATGTAGAAAAAGGAGACTGTTAGTACATTCTTGGGAATGTAAATTAGTACAACTATAGTGGAAAACTACATGGAGGTTCCTCAAAAAACAAAAACTAGAACTACCACATAATCTAGCAATCTCACTGCTGAGTATATACACAGAAGAAAGGAAAGCAATATATTGAAGAGAATTTCTGCATGTCCATGTTAATTGCAGCACAACTCACAAAGTAGCCAAGATGTGGAATCAAGCTGAGTATTTGTCAATGGAGGATAGGATAAAGAAAATGTGGCATATACACACTAGGGAATACTCCTTAGCCATAAAATAGAATGAAACAATATCTTTTGCAGCAACATGGATGCAAATGGAGGCCATTATCCTAAGTGAAATAACTCAGAAACAGAAAGTCAAATTCCTCATGTTCTCACGTGTAAGTGGGAGCTAAACTATGGGTGCACATGCATGTACAGAGTAGAATAATAGACATTGGGGACTACAAAATGTGGAAGGGCCTGGGACAGGTGAGGATTGGAAAATTACCTCTTAGATCATTTTGAATAATGTAACTGAATCATCCAGACTTCAAAAGGCCCAGACTTCATCACTGCATAATACATGCATGTAAGAAACCTATACTTGTGGCCAGGCATGGTGGCTCACATCTGTAATCCCAGCACTCCGGGAAGCCAAGGTGGGTGGATCACCTGAGGTCAGGAGTTTGAGACCAGCCTGGCCAACGTGGTGAAACCTCGTCTCTACTAAAAATACAAATTAGCAAGGCATGGTAGCAAGTGCCTGAAATTCCAGCTATTCGGGAGGCTGAGGCAGGAGAATTGCTTAAACTTGGGAGGAGGATGTTGCAGTGACCTGAGTGACCTAAGATCACACCACTGCACTCCAGCCTGGGTGACAGAGTGAGACTTTTTCTCAAAAAACAAAAAACAAGAAACCTATACTTGTATCCCTTAAATATATAAAAATTAAAACAAACGTAAAAAAAGACTGGGAGTAATGGAGGGTGACAGGTCTTGACTAAGCCACCTACATTTGTGTAGACTTGAGGAAATCCCCAGGAGCCAACTCAAGCTTTGGTGAGAATATGTCTTCTTTCATTTTTGTAACTGTCAAACTAAAGCACCTTTCAAACTTCTTGGAAGGCAACCATCCATTTTTGTTGTATTTTGCGCTGTGTATCTTGTTTTTTAGGTGCCGGAAAGAGATGAGAGGTAGAGAAGAATGTGAGCAAGGCTTTGAGCACTGGCTGCTGAGGGACCTATGTGGTGGCCGAGGCTGTTATTTTCAAACCAGCTCCTGGGTTCAAAGGCTGCCAGTACTGCCTATGAGCCATGGCATGTTTCTGGTTGAGAACCTGTAAACTCAATATGCCATCTTCAGATGTTAATCCAAATTGCCTTTTGGGAGTCCAGTTTGCTCTTTGGTGAGTTTGGAGGAGAAGCCAATTTTTCCAGGGACTCCTAAGAACCCAGTTTAAGGTGACTTTAGAGCCTTCAAATTGCTTTAAAAGCATACATGAAGGCTATGCACCCCATTACCCTATGATCCCTCTCCCTCTCTCATTCTCCTAGCTTCCCCCACAACTTATGAAGTTGTTAGGATATGGAAAATGTGTCTAGTGACATCTCAAATATAGAATTCATCTATCCTGGAGGCTCAAAACTTGCCTGTTAACTGCTACTGGCCAAAAAAAATCTTTACTGGGTTTTTTTTTTCTTTCAAAAGAATGATCATAAATTAACTGACTCATGTAAAGATAAAAACATCTAAAATATATTTGCCACCAAAGACAGGCTGCCCTTTTCCTTCAAGGGAATTGAGTGTTGGAAATAAAGATTTGTAAAGTCAGAAGAGAACTGAAAGTCCATGGGTAGCCAGGACTCAACAAAATGCAACGGGTTTTCCATTTCTACAGGTTCAAAGATGGCAATGCTGCATTTCTTTGTTCTTTGTGGCCCCTCATTGCCTTGTTAATCTGGACGCACACCAGCCTTCAGGAACTGGTGGGGAGCTCATTGGTCTGTAAGTCCTTCTTAACACAAAAGGACAATATTTAAAAGGCCACTCTCTCAAAACCATCTCTAACAGGATTTCTGCCAATATCTGTTCCTTGCAAATAGTAAGGAGACTTAAAAACAGCAACAGCACCTCCATGAGCCTCCCTCGGCCCTTTCTTTACAAATTCTTTCCTTTAATGAAGGGAAATTGGCATACTATATTGTGTCAGAGTTGGCGCTCACATAGATACAAATGGGAAGTAAAGAGCTCCTGGCTGCTCTGGTGCCAGGTGTTCGCTAATTGTAAAACTGAATAATGGATAATAACCCATCTTAGTGTGTTTATCAATGCAGTTCACTCTCCACGATGCAGAAGAGGTCACTGGAGACAATGTGTAGGCCTCTCATCTCTCCTATTCATTAACAAGGCACTGCTGGCTGGAATACAGGCTCCATTACCTAGATGCAACAATGATGGGGCCCTGAATCAAATTGTAATTAGGTTTGTTCAGGGCTAGGGTACAGTTATTATAATCAGAATCACTCAGAATTCATTTTATACTTGTGAAAGGATATGAGGTGAGATTGATTTAATGGTAACCAAAGCAACACCCTTTTCTATTACTCTCTGAGCTTACAAAAAAGCAAAACGAGAAAGGGAAAAATGGAGGGCAAAGGAAAACAGAGATGAGCATTTTAGTTCTATTAATTTTATTGTAACTAGTTAGGAGAGAATGTGTTACAATAAGAGCAAATATGTGATAGCAAGGTGATCACTGTCTGGGTCCTAGAAGCTGCTGTGGTCTCATTACATGCCTACAGCACATCCTGGGATGCTTAATTTCCTCTCCCTTTTTGTTCATTTCATGTATGTTTGGAAACAGCCCGATTAGGGCAAGAATTTCAATTTGCAGGAAAAAGAAGAGAAAATTCAAGCTGAGTAATATTTTCTTTCTCTAGTAAGAATCAGTTATTCAGCCTTTTACCTTTGGCCCTTTGTATATATCTCAGATCTAATGACCACTGGCTTCTATGAGAGCAAATAGGTTTTGGAGACCTGTCTGTAAAATGGTTTATGAAGTTACAGAGGTGTGGTTGATGTGGTATCTAATTCCTCACTGCTGAGTGGTTATTAAATTTTTTTCAGGTTAGCCAGGTGCTGTTCTGGGACTAGAATCTCACCTTATTCGAAATAATTGGTGAAATGTGTGAATGCGCATACATTTTCATGTATGTACACTATGCAGATATTGGTACACCTGATTTGCTCTATTTATGTGTGCTTGATCTCTAATATTTAGATGCCATAAATTAAATATTTATTCTTTCTTTCCCCCTCCCCAGGTAAATTTAGAAATATATATTATAAATATGTACTAATATTTATATATGTAATAAATATATGAATATATATATTACACATATATAATATCAGCCTCAAGAGTAGAAGTATCACAGTCATTTTGAGGATAGAATATTTTAAAAATATGTAGGTGATGACTTAACAGGGAGAGGCTTTTTTTTTTCTTAAATACATCTCAGATTATTTTGTGGATAAGCAAATGGCATGAAAATATTTTGAGTCATTTAATTGAATAGGAAGTATTGAAACAAAGCATAAAGCACATCACTTCCAGATTTTAAAAAAGAAACACTCCAGCTCTTTTTCTTTGCTTGGACACAACCTCCTGGCTACTCAAATAGTGAAACTATACTCAACTAAGAAAAGGTATGGCGGTGATATTGGTGCACATTCTTGCATATCTGACTACCTAGAAATTTCATGTGTAAACTTAGATTTTACGTCACATGATAATCAGGATGTCTGAGGTTTGAATAAAGCATCAAATTTAGCTAAAATTGATTTTACCTCTTTTGGAGCTGGAGATTTTACAAAACCTTAAAAATAGACTTCAAATTTATTGCTTTGCTGTTTTTCTTTTTCTTCTTGTTTGTTTGTTTGGGTCAAAGACAATGTGAGTAAATGAATGTGAAGTTGTGGAGATGGAATTAAGACAGGAAGCGGGAGGGTGACTCTAATGGCAATCTTCATGCTGTAGTTTTATAGATTTTTTGATTTTTCTCCCATTATTCTAGTATAGAAAGATTATATGGAACAAATAGTGGGGACATTAAAGCTTAAATGGACTCAGATAGATGTACATCTCATGTTGTATTTTGAAAAGTAGTGACCAAGGTATGTGCGCTGAAAGGCATAGCCAGCCTGATACTATTGCTGGCCTTAGAAATGCCTATTTGCAAGGTTGGTCCTTGACTGGTAACTGGGAACTGGGTTAGTAAAAACTTCCCTACACTGATACAAAACTTTCCCTAAATGATAAGATTGACCTACTGTACAAACAATGTGGTTTGTGTTAGATACCTGCCTTCCTTCCGGGAACATGAAATGTCAGGGACTGCAGTTAGTCATAGGGATCTTATGTGCCTGTGTGACCAACCTTTGAGAAAAACTCTGTTCTTTTAGGCTCAGGTATGTGTTCCTGGTAGACAGTGCATGCATGAGTCCACTTAAGCGTCATGCTGTAGTCTAGGTTCTAATGCTCCATGCCAAACTGGAAATCTATCTGAAACAGAAGGAATTCCTCTATGGAAATAGAACATGTCCCCACATAGGCAGAGCAAGGCCTGGGACTGTATATCAAATTGAATGTTGGAAGAGAGAAAATAATTCAGATCCTTCAAAAAAAGCTGCACATAGACACAGCTGGCCATTCACCTCCACTCCCAGGAGAGCAGGTAACAAACATGGACACAATCTCCTCAAACTCTAGCTCAGAGGTGAACCACAATGTGGCCTCCAATACAATGGGAAGAGAGAGTCAATGAGAATTCACCCACACCACATCAGAGCAAGCACTGGGCAAGCATACCATGCTCCCTCCAAAATAAGAGAGGAAGAAAGGAATATAACATTGAAAACACAGAGAATCCAGTCTGTAAGAAACCATAACTCACAGAATAGAGAGCTTTATTCAATAAAAGAACTTAATAAAATCACAAATTCAACAAAACAAGAACTTGGAAATGAGATACTGGAACACCAGAACAGGAAGAAGAAAAGTGATGGAAAACCTAAAGAAGCAAAGTGAAAAACAAATCAATACCATTATAGATCTGACACTTCATTCTGATGTATCAAGGAAGAGAACAGATATGGCAGTAAACTGAATTACTGACAGAGAACCGGCCTGAAATAATCACAGTGCTTGCAGAGCAAAACAAGGGTGAAACATTTAGGAGAAATTAGATACATATCAAAGGCAGACAAAGATAATCAAACATGTAAGAATAATTGGTGGACTTAGAAGACACAGCCCAACAAATGAAGTGTGCAAACTCCTCAAAGATAGAAGAAGAAGAAAGTTTACTCAACAAGGTTTAAATAAAAATGGCTACAGAGTGTCCGACACTGAACTATATCTTAGTTATTTGCTTCAAGAACGGAGAAGAAATTGCTCATGCATCCAGGTAAAAAGTGCAAGTCATTTACAACGAAGAGAAAAATCAGGCCAGAGATGTCTCCACAGCAACACTGCATTCCAGAAAAAAATCTGTTGTAATGTCTAAGAAAGAATGTGAACCTCCAAAATGTTATACTGAGGCAAGTTTTCATTCAAGTGTAATGGCCAAAGATTTTTTCAGATATAAAAAACCTAGTCCTACTTGAAAAAGTATGTGATGATGAAATCTAGCCTTTGAAGATGCAAATATGGGAACCCAGCAAAAAGAACAGCCATAGTGAAGGGCCTGGTGAACTTGGAATCCATTTAATCACAGAACTGACCTTAAACAAATATGGGAATTATGGTTATAGAGGTGGATGTAAATGTTATAATCTTGATCATAGAGAAGTAGTCAAACAAAAATTGAGAAATGGAAAGTGTAAGAGTAATCAATTTTTCAACACTCATTGCCAAGGGACTTGGTATTTTCTATGGGATTCACTTTTATTTAAAAAATGAAGCTTCTAATGTATTAAGAGTCTTTTTGTGTTTTTTTCCCTTTAAGCTTTTAGTAAATACTTTTCCTTGTGGTTAAAAATATCCCCTTCAGTTTTAACTTAATTTTTTTCCTGTTTAATTGAAGAAAATTTTAAGTTAATGTTTTAAATAAATAGCATCTAGGCCAGGTGCAGTGGCTCACACCTATACTTTCAGCACTTCGGGAAGCTGAGATGGGCAAATCGCTAAAGGCCAGGAGTTTAAGATCAGCCTGGGAAACATGGTGAAACCCTGTCTCTACTAAAAATACAAAAATTGGCTGGGCATGGTGCTGTGTGCTTGTAATCCCAGCTACTTGGGAGGCTGAGGCATGAGAATTACTTGAACCCACCAGGCGAAGGTTGCAGTGAGCCTCAAGATCATGCAACTGTACTCCAGCCTGGGTGACACAGTGAGACTCTGTCTCCAAAGATAAATAAATGAATGAATAAATAAATAAATAAATGGTATCCCTATTATGACTTCATTTGTGTGAAATTATGTCCATTTAGGCATTCATACATTCTTCTACTAACACACACACACACACACACACACACACACACACACACACACACACACACACACTCACACAGAATAATACTCACCAAATGTTAGTTTTTTCTGAATGGTAAGATTTTTTTGTTGACTTTCTAAAAACTCATCTTACTTGAATTTATTACAATGAGCAGATTTCTTTATTATCAAACACTTAAAACATTAAAAACATTATAGAGAATAATTTGATGAATTCCTGTGCATCCACTACCAAACTTAAGGAAACACATGCATTACAAAAAAAGAGAAACCTTTGGAGTTTATTATTTTTTTTATGTGTATATGTCTTTTTTTTTAATGAAGTAATTTGTCTTCTGAAGTAAGTTTCTTCCCAGTTTCCTTCCTTTTGTAAAGGGTCTTAGATCAGTAGAAGAAAGGTAAGAAATGAAAAAGCTTTATTCTCTGCTAGTGGGAGGATTCGAATAAAAAGGAGAAAATTCCTGTATTCTGACAGCAGCAGAGAAAAATGTTTGGAATGGGTTCTTTTGTCTGATTCTAAGTTCAGATGCTTGCTCTTGCTGATTGCAAATGATCCAGGGTTAGTTACAGTTTATGGTCAAATGAAAGTGTAGCAGGAGCAGCTGCGGGAAACAGAGCTCTCGAACACCAAATGAGGAAGGAAAGAGTTTATTATTATTATTATTATTTTATTATGGCTGGGAGTCAGGTGATGGTTCCAAATTACCCAGCTCATCCAACAAAGGAAGGTTCTGCCTTTATATAGGCTTGCACTCTAGATATTACACGTGAAATAATCTTAGGTTTAGAGCCTTAGAAATGAAGAGTGAAAGGGCTTTGAATTTACAGCTTTAGGACTCACATGTGGGAAGATTTCTTGGTTTAGTTTTAGAAATCACATATGAAAGGGTTTCGGGTTTACAGTTTTAGGAAACACAAGTGAAAAGGTTCTCATCTCTGGATGGAGGTTCGATCTTGTTTTAAGTAAAAACAGTGTCTTCCAGAGAGTTTCCCCAATACCAAGCCTGCCATCTTCAGGAAGGGGATTTAGGAGGTGCCAGTCAGCCAGCCTTTTCTTCCATTGAAATGCAATGTGGAAGTTGAGAGGGAGGTGATTCTAGATGACTGAGTCTCCTTCCTCAAAAGAACACAGGACATATCTGAAGCATTAAGTCTTCATGGCTTACATGACATTTCCCAAGTAGAAGGCTCAGTTATTTTCTCTGCTTCTTGGCCCTCTTCCTTATGGCAGCAAAGAGAGCTATAGGACAAGATACAGTGCTGTTTGTCATTCTCTGGCATTTACGGAAAAATTGGCCATCCTAGGCTTGGGACGTCGTTCTGTGTTCGGAATATCATGTACACAATTCCTGGTCTGGACTTGAAATTTGTTGGTGGTGAGCTTTTGGTTACCTGTTCAGTTGACCTGTTTGTTTCTGGAGTACCCTCTGGAATAGAGAATCCTATTACCATTTCTTTTAGCAAATTGAGAGATGTGAGTTCAAACAGATGTATAAATAGTAGCTCTCCTCTCATGGACTCACCCAAACATCTATTTGTTTGTTCATTCAGCAAGTATTTACAATCCAGAAAAGTGAAGACCTGGAAACAGCATGTTTCATTTAATCAAGATATGAGAATTAGAATCTTATTTAAAAAAATTAACATCCTCTAAAAGTACTGGACTAGTTTGCATATCATTTAAAAAAATTCATCCAGCAAACACTTTACCAGTTCTACTGATATTCTGCAGGTGAGTTACCCTACTGATTTCTATGTTAGATTCAACCGGAAGTGAAATTCTTGTGTCTGCGCAGCTTCCTTGTATAACCTCAGATTAGGGTTGTGCCCTTGCCTGGTGGTAGGGTCATACAAAGGGGCAGAGCTGTCGGAGCACTTTGCCTCAGGTACTGACAACGAGCAGGCACAAGGTTTATGAAGAATTTAAAAACAATACAAAATCAACTAAGATTTGGTCTGCTTTTCATTATCACCATATGCTGGCAATTACAAACAATGTCAAAGATAAAATACTCCTACATACACAAACACACACAATTTGTTGCACTAAGTTCCAAACAATTGCAGCAGTTAATGTTGAATGAGGTAGTCATATGCTTATCACTTGTGGGGGCAGATGTATTTGCAACTTTAATTACTTTTGAGTAAAAGCCTTTGTATGGAAAAATGCCCATTTTTGGTGGGAAAGCTTGTTGCCCACGCTTAAACATAGCAAACAGATTTCTATTCACTTCTATTAAAATGTAGGCTGAGGCATCCTTTACAGAAATTCATTTCACACATCGCAGAATTTTTATTTGCACTTGCACTTTAAACAGTGAAATGGAGTGATGAACTGAGAGGTGTAATGTTTTTTGTTTGGCAAATGCAAATTTTATTTTGTACATGAAATATTTTATGGAATTTTAATAATATCTTTAAAATTAAAAAATATTTTAAAAAATTAAAACAAGCAAACTCCAGAAAATAGTAATTATTACAGAAAATAATTTTATACAGAGGTGGAGGCTGTTTAAAAAATGATCTAACTGGTGTCCAGTTCACAAGAGAAGCCACCACCCGGTAGTTTCATTTAATACTTTGGTGGTCAGACTTCTACCTAATGGAGAATATGGCTTTTACATAATTAGCTACAGATTTCTTTGTATTTTCTGCCCTTCTTCTCTTAGATGTTTTTATACTGCATCATGAGATTAACAGAAATGCATTATATTTTGAAGGTCTTTTATTTAATCTTACTTCTGAGTGAATGAAAATTGCTGCAGAACGCCCACGACAGCAATTTACATCTTTTTCAAGTTTATTATTCACTTACTTATGGACTGGGGTAAAATCAAAGAACCGTGCCAGGAAAAGAATCATTTCGAATCTTTTCATGCCTGGTTTGGATGAAGCTTGGAATGTTTGAGAAGAACTTGTAAGTTCACTTTAGAAACCAAACCAAGCAAAGGATGGCCATTCCAAAGGCAAAGTGATCTTGAGAAGTGCTTAGGAGAGAGAGGGACCTGGGCACGGGGTAGCAGTGGGGCACACACACCTCCCTTCCCCTAACCTACACATCTGCAAAGAAAACCCAAGAGCTAAAGGAAAACCACCATCTCTGCCCTGAGACAGCCTCAAGATAAGCAGACTTTGGTGACAGAAGGGCATGAAGCCATTGTTAAAGTGGAATTCCAGCTGGGTGCGGTGGCTCATGCCTATAATTCCACCACTTTGGGAGGCCAAGGCGGGCGGATCACCTGAGGTCAGGAGTTCGAGACCAGTTTGACCAACATGGTGAAACCCCCTCTCTACTAAAAATACAATAAATTAGCTGGGTGTAGTGGTGCATGCCTGTAGTTCCAGCTATCGGGAGGCTGAGGAAGGAGAATCGCTTTAACCCAGGAGGTGGAGGTTGCAGTAGTGAGCCGAGATCGTGCCACTGCTCTCTAGCCTGGGTGACAAGAGTGAGACTCCCTCTCAAATAAATAAATAAATAAATAAAAATAAAGTGGAATCCCACCTGTGCAAAAAACACAGGAGTAGCTTCACTTTCAGGACTGTCAACAAAAAACACATTTCACCATAAGGACAAAAGATTCCTCAGCACATGATCAGACGAGTAAAATTCCATTCTATGCATAAAACATGAAGAAGTTTACCAGCACCATTGTGCATTTTGAAGATTAAAAGTTGTTGGTGGGGTGGAGCGAACACATGTATTCACAGGGCTTAAAAATAAATATAGTGGAAGTTCTTTTCTCTGAGCCACTGGGACCAATAAATGAAAAAACCTGGTTCAATTTGGCTGTTATGGAATGATCTATACTCGCCAAAAATAAGTTAACATAAAATGCATAAATGAATGGCAATTTGTCGGTTTTTTGATGTAAGATCAAAGCTTTTGCTTTGAATTTGAATCTGTGGATTGGAAATTCCTCCACATTGTCTACAATTTCCTCATTTTGTTTCTTTACAATAGAAAGTTTAAAGACACTAAGAAGGCTGGGTGCGGTGGCTCACACCCATAATCCCAGCACTTTGGGAGGCTGAGGCGGGCGCATCACCTGAGGTCAGGAGTTCAAGACCATCCTGGCCAACATGGCGAAACCCTGTCTCTACTAAAAATACAAAAAGTTACCTGGGTGTTGTGGTGGTAGGCTGTAATCCCAGCTACTTGGGAGGCTGAGGCAAGAGAATCGCTTGAACCCGGGAGTCGGAAGTTGCCGTGAGCTGAGATCGTACCACTGTACTCCAGTGTGGGCGACAGAACGAGACTCCATCTCAAAAAGAAAAAAAAAAGACACTAAGAAAACAAACTGCAGAATCTTACTAGATTCTTGTGAATTCTTTTTCTATTTTAAAAAATAGCAACTTAATTTTTTTAAGGCATCGATTTAGTTTATGTGAGAACTTTTTCCTTTTGCACCAATTTTCATGAGTTTACATATGTATTTTTAAATTTGATAACATAATTACTTACAACAGTACTGGCATAAATAGGTCCATATGACCAGTCCTTGGTAAATGTAAAACTCAATTGGTTGGAACCACGTAGATTCAGTGTGCCGTGGGCACCAGTCAGGATGTTTTTCTAAGAAAACAGAGAGCCTTCTTTATTTGCAGACTTACAACTATATTAAGAAAACTTCTACTGTAAAAAGTGAAATTATAAAATTAACTATAGACAAATTGGGTCATGGAAAAGTGAATTTTCTAGATAATTGAATACTTAAAATTTTTCCAAGCTGGCTGTTGAAGGACAGCTTCTTATAATGTATTACATCTTAGAAAAAACAATAAAATAAACACGTCACTCAATAAGCTGACACGCTAGTAAGCAATAATGAGAGCCACTGGGGATGTCTGGTGAGCACTCTGCCTTTTCAATGGATTCCCCCAGCTGCCTTGCTGGTCTAGTTTGTGTTTCCCTCCTCCCTCACGGGTTGTATTTCCTTACCTTCCCATACACTTCTCTCCCCAAGGTCTTATCTATCATGCTCTTCAAGTTGCCCTTTCCATTCCCTACTTCCCAGCTATGCACTTTTCTGTTCCATTTGCTTGACTCTTTTTTTTAGTCTTCTTTCCAGCACATGGCTTTCAGTTTTCCTGACACTGCTGGAGTTTTCAGGGTTGGAGCCAGGAGGGCTTTCCTTTTTCCTTTTTTCCTACCAGGTTAGCCCAGCTGGATTATGACATCTCCTAATTTTCAACTCTCCCCATCTCTTTTCATGCTGCTTTGTTGGAGTTGGATGGTTGAGGTTGGGTGGACTGAGGGTTACTAAAGAATATATGAGAGTATTGAGGGAGTGACTAAATCCCTCAGGGATAACAGAGGGAACAAGACCTTCCAGAAGGTTGTGCTCTTATTGTCTCAGATTTTTTTTTCATATGTTTATTTCCATAAATTGCTTTCTCCATTTGGACAAACTACAATACCCAGAGTAAAAAGCTACCAGGAATGAGTTCTGTTCAAAATTACAGAGATGAACATTGGCGTCTCAGTGAGTCTGCTTGAGAGTTCTCGGAATAATACGAAAAGAGCTTTAAAAGGGACAATAGGAGAGCATGCAGAGTGGAGCTGCTTTTTTTTTTTATGCTGAAATTGGTTTAGATAGAACGAAACTGTCCCTCTTAAGATTTGAAAAATAACAGCCAAAACAACCCACCCACATATCTCAAATCCCAGTTGAGCTAAAGCTGTAAATCACATTCATTTGTAGGATATGGTTGAGAGATGACTCTTGAATAATGAAGGCTCATAAGCACGGGCTGTAGTTAGCATAAGAGGTAAACAGGGGCCTTCTTGTTCTCACTCTTTGGAAGCTCTAATTCATTTCTAATTACTATCTCCTGGAAAAACACCATGTTGCCATTGCCTTTTAAATTTCTTCCTCTTTTCAGAGAAAACACATATTTTAGGTCATTAAGAAAAACCTTGTCTTCGGATGATGTTTTTATTCTACAAAATAGAATTATTATCTTGCTCGAGGCACAATTTGTGTGGTAAGAACAAGAGGCTGCATGCATTTTAATTTGGCAGTGAATTAACAATAATAAAGAGATGTGACTTTCTGCTGTTTCGCAGTTCAGATCTACATGCTTATTGAAGCCAGAGAAAAATCATCTTTGCTATTTGAATTTTTAAAGGGAATCGGTCGGGAGGAAAAAATAGTGGCATGTGAAATATCAAAACTTTTCCTTAATTTTCAACTCAATAATGTGTTTTGCAATTTTAAAAATCCATGAAGAAAAAGAAAACGAAGGCTTTACAATTAATTAGTAGGTATAAAAAAGAAAAACCAATATTGTTTTGTATAGACAAGGAAGCAGAATGTGGCGAAAATTAGCTTTTGTTGTTTTCCATATTATGAAATATTCCCTAATACATATGAAAGTGTAAGTAGGCAAAATTTTTTTGCTCACTCATAAGCTGGGATTATCTTGGTTATTTTTCTGAGCAACCTTGTCTGTGCTTATGGTAATTTGGGGAAATGTATGAATTGATGGGATAAATTTTTCTTTGAGATTGTGAATGAAAATGGGCTCAGTGAGGGCCATGCTCTTCCTCAGTGCATAGCAGATTCCGAAGACATCACACACACAAGTTTTCCACCACTTCTAGCTCCAAGAGAGGGTGTGGGAAAAAGGGGTGAAGGGACCAGCATTGCCTGGCAAGATGGTTGGGAGAGTAATCACCTGGGGAGGCCACGTTAGTCTGGATACAGACGAGAGAGGAGACCAGAGAAGTCTCTGACTTTGCCATTTTACTTCTTGGTTTACCAATGGGCTCCAAGTGTGAGCTATAATTATAATGTAGAGAGTCAGGAAGAAGGTAGGTCTTAAATCTTGTTAAAAAAAAAAAATAGATACATTCTTGGCTGGGCGCGGTGGCTCATGCCTGTAATCCCAGCACTTTGGGAGGCTGAGGCGGGCAGATCATGAGGTCAAGAGATCGAGACCATCCTTGCCAACATGGTGAAACCCTGTCTCTACTAAAAAAATGCAAAAATCAGCTGGGCATTGTGGCGGGCGCCTGTAGTCATTCCCAGCTACTCCGGAGGCTGAGGCAGAAGAATTGCTTGAACCCAGGAGGCGGAGGTTGCAGTGAGCGGAGATTGCACCACTACACTCCAGCCTGGCGCCTGGCGACAAAGCAAGACTCTGTCTTAAAAAAAAAAAAAAAAAAAAGATACATTCTTAAATGTCTTAGCTTGTAGAGAAGAGAGAATAAATTTTGATTATTCCTATGCCTCTATTAAAATATCTGGGAAAACCATTTACTCATTTTATTTTATTTTATTTTTTTGAGACAAAGTTTCACTCTTGTCCCCCAGTCTGAAGTGCAATGGTGGCTCACTGAAACCTCCGCCTTTCAGGTTCAATCAATTCTCCCGCCTCAGCCTCCCGAGTAGCTGGAATTACAGGCATGCACCATCACGCCTGGCTAATTTTGTATTTTTAGCAGAGACAGGGTTTCTCCATGTTGGTCAGACTGGTCTCCAACTCCTAACCTCTGGTGATCTGCCCACCTTGGCCTCCCAAAGTGCTGGGATTGCAGGCATGAGCTACCGGGCCCGGCCTTACTCATTTGATTTTTACCAGCTGCATTTTTGTATGACATAGGTCACCTATATTTGTTTGAACAAGTAAAGACCAGAAATGCCGATAGCAAACAGAAAAATACATTATTCACAATTCTACCTCTAAGAGATCAGTACTGTTGACATACTATATTTGTGTGTGTGTGTGTGTATGTATTCTTTCATCTGTCAAAACAACAAACAAGAAGATATTCTTAATACTGCCTCTTTAAAAGATATTTCACATTAAGATATGCAAATAAAAATGATACAAAATTCATAGAGGCAAAGCCCTGCTATAAACCTGTAGTTCTTTGGCTATTGATCTACAGAGCAAAGAACCAAGCTTTTCTAGGACTAGCTTTTAACTAACACCTTTACTGAAAACATCCCTATTTTTTCTGTTCTTCTGGGGAAAAATAAGGAAGCTGGAAAATTAAAGCCCCAATCATCTGTCTAGTTCAGAGGTTCTCAAAGTGTGGTCAGGGGACCAGCAGTATCAGAGCCACCTGGGGACTTGTAAGAAATGCAGATTCTCGGGCCCCACCTCAGACCTGAATTGGAAATTCTGTGGGTGGGGCCCAGCAAGCTGTGTTTTAACGACCTTCTGGGTGGCTCTGAAGTACACACAAGTTTTAAAACCATGGCCCCTTGAGAAATTCTAGAGTGGGGTCTGGGAATGATGACTGGGGGAGCACACAGGAGCTCTGGCAGCCTGTGGTTTGGCTCCAAACATACAAAGGGACAACTCTGTCAGTATCTGAGTGGAGTTTCCAAGGAGAGTCTAAAGAAATAAGTGGCTGTGTACTCTGGGATCAAGTAGCTCACAGAATCAGGAACATGTAATTTAAGACCAGAAAGAACAGTTTGTGTGGAGCTATGTTCTAAGGACCAAATTAGGGCTAATGAATGTATTGAAGATGATTAATGACAATATTCATGATGATTCAAGCACTGCTCACTCTCTTATTGTTTGTTTGAACTAATTTATTTTGTCTTTATTAGAACAATTAATGGCTGCCAAAAAGAATATTGTATTTGTAGTTCCTTAAGCATACTTGAATATGTCATCATCTTACACAGGAAGCAAAGCACAGTGAATGTTAATTTTTAAAAATGTTAAAACACTTGTTTTCAAGCCATAAAAATGTAACTTAAGCCAAAATTCAGACTTTGCAATTGAACTACAGAGAATTTATAAATTTGTTAATTTATTGTTTCTATGTATATAAAAATTATTTTCTGTTTCCAAATGCTCTAATTCTTACTAGCTGAATGGCCATTAAGAAAGATCTGAAAACTCTCTGAGTCTTCGTTTTTTCACTTGCAAAATGAGATAATAATACTGAACATAGGTTATAACAATAGTCAAATAAGATAGTGCATGCAAAACTGCTTTCTAAGCTGCATAGTGTTATCTTGACCAATATTATATTAAATTATTATATAAATTTTTTTGAGATGGAATCTCACTGTATTGCCAGGCTAGAGTGCAATATCATGATCTCAGCTCACTGCAACCTTCATTTCTTGGATTTAAGCAATTCTCGTGCCTCAACCTCCTGAGTAGCTAGGATTACAGGCATGTGGCACCACACCTGGCTAATTTTTGCATTTTTAGTAGAGATGGGTTTCACCATGGTCTTGAACTCCTGGCCTCAAGTGATCTGCCCACTTTGGCCTCTCAAAGTGCTGGAATTACAGGCATGAGCCACCATGCATTTTCAAAAATTTTAACATAAATGTTAATTCATGATTTGTATTTCCTTTAGTATATTTAACCTTTCTACTTACCATAAAGAACAAAGCACTGTTGGCATTAATTTTTTAAAATATAAAAACTTTGTCAGTACATAAAACATGGTATAAGCTAGCATTTATAGATTTTGGAAATAAAACAGAGAAAATGTATGCATTTATAAGTAAGGGATGCCTAACTGGCAAAGTTACCAAATAGATGACTATTTATTGTGCTATTATAATGAGTAAAACATTCATGAGTAAGATCCTGTGCATTGCTGACTGTCATTAAATGACTGATATGGTTTGGATCTATGTCCCCAAGCAAATCTCATGTTCAATTGTAATTCCCAATGTTGGAGGAGGGGCTTGTAGGAGGAGACTGGGATCATGGGAGTGGAGTTCTCATAAATGGTTTAGCACCATCCCCTTGAGACTGTATAGTGAGCAAGTTCTCACAAAATCTGGT
Source organism: Cheracebus regulus (assembly GCA_963574635.1). Classification (NCBI taxonomy): domain Eukaryota; kingdom Metazoa; phylum Chordata; class Mammalia; order Primates; family Pitheciidae; genus Cheracebus; species Cheracebus regulus. Next base: position 9,374 of record CAUYQU010072710.1, on the reverse strand, counting down.
TGTTTAAAAATGTGCAGCACCTCCCCCTCTTTCTTCCTTCTGCTCCAGACATGTAAGATGAGTCTGCTTCCCCTTCACCTTCAGCCATGATTGTAAGTTTTCTGAGGCCTCCCCAGAAGCTGAGCAGTTGGCTAGCATCATGCAGTGACAATATTGACAGAGAAAATGCAATTTGATCTTGGGCAATTTGCTCTCCATTCTGTAATACCTTAGGGCTAGAAAAATGTGAGCTCCAAAACATTGGAAAATGAAAACATTTTCTCCTGTATGAAGATAGATGCAAAAATCTTCACAATATTGGCAAGACTAATCCACCAATGCATGAAAAGAATAATGCCTTATAATGAAGTAAATTTATCCCAGGAATATAAGGTTGGTTTAACTTTTGGAAATGAAACAGTATAACTTGCCATATTATATCGCAATTGATGAAGGAAAAAAAACTTGACAAAAAATTCAACACCCATTCATGAAAAAGAAACTCTTAAGAAATTATGAATACAGTAGAGTTTCCTCACCCTGATAATGTGCATATACAAAAGCCTACAGCGAACATCATACTTAATGGTGAAAGACTGAAGGCTTTCTCTGTGAGAATGGAAACAGGGCAAGGATGCTGGCAGTCACTATTTCTATTTGACATGGTACTGGAGGTCCTAGTGTTGTACTGAATCGAGCATAGAAAGTCAACACCAAGACAAAAGTATGCCAAATTGCAGGGTCTTTATTGCCGGCAGCCATGGAGGACTCACGTGTCTCCAACCCGTGGCCCCGAAAGGAGGATGTCAAGACATTTTATACCCCTAAAACCATCTCGGGGGTGAGGGTGGGGAGGAGGGATGGGGATGAGGGGCTTCAGACATTCTGAGGGCTAGTGGATTCTGTAAATCACTGCTTGGGTGGAGATGAGGGTGAGGAGCTCAGGACATTCCAAGGGCCAGGGGACTTTTGTCACTCCAATTGTTACTTTAGTGGTTTACAGAAGTCAAGATAAGCATTAGTTTACACATTGTCTGGATAGTGGATGGGAGTTACAGATCTTAGTTACCTATTACAAGGTGCAGGAGCCAACATGGCATGGGTTTGGACTGCTTGCCTGTCACACTAGCACAGAGAGCAGTTTCAACAGAAAGCTGAGGTACGGTTGAGGTATGCAGTTTTATGTGGCTTTTACCATGTCACACTAGCCAGTGTTAAAAGTCCAGAAAAAGAAGTAAAAGTCATATATATCAGAACGGAAGAAGGCAAACTGTCTTTATTTGAAGATGACAAATATGAAGCAAATCCTAATCTTCCAAAAAGTGACTGAACAGTGTGTGAATTTAGCAAGATTTCAAGATATGGGGTCAAGATACAAAAATCAATTGTACTTTTTCCCTAAAAATTAACAATGAGAAATTGAATAAAACTGACACAGTAGCATCAAAATTATGACATTCCCATGGGTCAATTTAACAATGTATGTGTGAGACCTATACCAAGGAAAACAACTTGGAAGGCGCTTGCTACCTATGGCCAGATTGTTTTCCTGGAGTATCCTGGTACATTTCCCAGTAGCAGTATAGACAAGTGTTAGCTTACACGTGTGTAAGCTTTGGATGTTACCATTTCTTTCCTTTTCTTTTTTATTTTTTTGAGATGAAGTTTGGCTCTTGTCCTCCAGGCTGCAGTGCAATGGCATGATCTTGGCTCACTCCAGCCTCTGCCTTTTGGGTTCAAGCAATTCTCCTACCTCAGCCTCCCGAATAGCTGGATTACACACATGCCACCACGCCTGGCTAATTTTTTTTGTTCTTTTAGTAGAGACAGGTTTCACCATGTTGGCTAGGCTAGTCTTGAACTCCTGACCTCAGGTGATCTGCCCACCTTGGCCCCCCAGAGTGCTAGGATTACAGGCGTGAGCTACTTCACCAAGCCACCATTTCATTTTTAATAAAACTTTAAAATCTGGTTACATTGCTTGAACATCAGGTGCTACTGTGTAATTTTAATATTTAAAAGCTTAAATTGCAAGTAGTCATAATGATTAGAATAGGGACTACTTATTGAGTGTTTATGGTGTGTCAGGCACACCTTGAATGTTAATTTAATTCTCACAAGGACAATGAGTTAGGTATTTGTCTTAGTCTGTTTTGTGTTACTATTGAGGAATATCTGAGGCTTGGTAATTTATAAAGAAAAAGGGTTTATTTGGCTCATTATTCTGATGGTAGGAAAGTTCAGGATTGGCATGTGCCTCTGGTGAGGGCCTCTGACTGCTTCCACTCATGGCAGAAGGCAAAAGGGAGCTGGTGTGTACAGAGATCACATGGAGAGGGTGGAAACAAGAGAAAGGGGAGGAGGTACCTAGCTCTTTTTAATAACAGGCTCTGCAAGAACTATTAATAGCGGGGTGAAAACTCACTCCCCTAAGAGGGAGGACATTAATCTATTCATGTAGGATCCGCCCTCGTGACTCCCGTTAGGCCCCACCTCCAACACTGGGGATCCAATTCCAACACGATGTTTGAAGGGGACAGACACCCAAACCACAGCAGTGTTGCCATTTTCCCATTTTACAAATGAGAAACTGAGGCTTAGAGAGGTCGAGTTTCCAGGACACACTGCCAGGAAGTAACTGAGCTGGATCTTAAACAAGCCATCAAGCTTTTAACCCTCACATGTAACTGCTTCTCTGAGCATGATTAGCTCCAATGTGGTCTTCCTATGAACAGTGGATCTGCACGGGGACTGAGGACTCATGCTACTAAAACATGTTAATGAGTATTTTTAGAAAGGCAGAAATCTAGGCAGTTCCTTAAAATAGGGGTCCCATAACTCCAGGCTATGGACCTGTAGGTACCGGTCTGTGGTCTGTAAGGAACCCGGCAGCATAATAGGAGGTGAGTGGCAGGCTAGTGAACAATACTTCCTGAGCTCCGCCTCCTGTCAGATCAGCAACAGCATTAGATTCTCACGGGAACACGAACCCTATTGTGAACTGCACAAGCGAGGGATCTAGGCTGTGCGCTGCTTATGAGAATGGAATGTTTGATGATCCAAGGTAGAACAGTTTCATCCCGAAACCACCCCTCAAAGCTTGAACATGGAAAAATTGTCTTCCATGAAACTGGTCCCTCGTGCCAAAAAAGTTAGAGACCGCTCACCTAAAAGGCAGAACATATGGCGATGCAGAAGCTGCAAATGTTGAACCTAAGATGCATATTCCTGGATGCCGTCTTTAGAGGTTCTGTTTCAGGAGAGACGGGATAAGTCAGGAATGTGCATCCTGGGACCCTCTGGAGAAGGTGATCTAAAGAACTCACATTGAGAAATACACCCCAGAGGTGGTGGCGTCGTGGTGTGACACTTCAGAAGGGAAGTGCAGTTATGTATCTAGACATCGATGAGAGGTGGGCAAAAATTGAAGGCATAAAGGGGATTTGGCCAATATGAAGATCTGATGACCCATTACATTAAAAGTAAGAAGATTTGTAAATATCTTTCCAAGTACTATAGGAACTTATTTTTATAATAGTCATAAAAAAAATAAAGGACTACAAAGTGACTTCTCACTGGCAGAGACTTGTTAGCAAAGGGACGGGATCACTTCCTTCCCAGCCAGCCTCCTTATTTCTCCATCTTCAGGGGTTCTGTTGGCAGCACACGCCCTTCTCCTGAGCCTGGCAGCAGAACCTCCAGGGATGTCACTAAGCAGTGCCTTTCTTCAGAAGTTAAGTGAAGCCTGGGCCACTTCTAATTTTTTGAGACTTTGATACATTAAAAATGGAGAAAGCTGGACGAGCACAGTGGCTCATGCCTGTAATCCCAGCACTTTGGGAAGCCGAGGCGGGCAGATCACAAGTTTAGGTGATCAAGATCATCCTGGCCAACAAGGTGAAACCCCGTCTCTACTAAAAATGCAAAGTTAGCTGGGCGTGGTGGTGGATGCCTGTAATCCCAGCTACTCAGGAGGCTGAGACAGGAGAATTGCTTGAATCTGGGAGGTGGAGGTTGCAGTGAGCCGAGATTGTGCCATTGCACTCCAGCCTGGTAGCAGAGTGAGACTCCATCTCCAAAAATAAAAAAATTGGAGAAAGCCAATGTTAGATTACCAAAATAGCAGTGTATATATAATATACTTTATTTGCATTTAAATAGTTAGTGCTTTTAACACAAAAATTCAAGGTAATGTAATTCTGAATTCATCAGACAATAGTAAGATTTCTTTACAATAAGAATTCATGATAGGAGCTGTAGTCCAGAAATGGAACAGGGCTTTACAATTGTATGGGCCTAATGTTCCAGCCCTGTCAGTGTGTCTATCTCTAAAGGTACATTAACATCATTTGGAGATGATGTCAAATATCTAAATTTAAGATTCTCCCTGACAATGAGGTCTGAGCCAAACAGCTCTCCTAGCCTACCCTAGAATAAACTCTGTTGTTAAATATAGTCATATGTCACTTCATGATGGGGATATATGATGCCTAGTCAGGCAGTTTTGTTGTTGAGGAACATCATGGAATGAACTTACACGAACCTAGCTACCTGGTAGAGCCTGCTACAGCCTAAGCTCTATAGTATAGCCTAGTGCTCCTAGACCAAAAACCTGTACAGCATGTTATATACTGAATACTACAGGCACTTGTAACTCAATGGTTAAGTATTTGTATATCTAAACATAGAAGAGATACAGTAAAAATGTGGATGGTATAAAAGATGAAAAATGGTACACTTGTATAAGGCACTTATCCTGCATGAGGCTTGCAGGACTGGAAGTTGCTCTGGGTGAGTCAGTGAGTAGGTGGGGAGTGAATGTGAAGGCCTTGGGCATGACTGCACATTACTGTAGACTGTATAAACACTGTACACTTAGGCTACACTAAACTTATAACAATTTTTTTCTTTAATAATAAGTTAATGTTAGTTTGCTATAACTTTTTTTTACTTTTTTTTTTTTTTTTTTTGAAATGGAGCCTTGCTCTGTTGCCCAGGCTGGAGTGCAGTGGCGTGATCTTGGCTCACTGCAACCTCCGCCTGCTAGGTTCAAGCAATTCTCCTGAGTTAGCCCAGCTAACTTTTTGTATTTTTAGTAGAGATGGGGTTTCACCATGTTGGCCAGGCTGGTCTCTAACTCCTGACCTCGTGATCGGCCTGCCTTGGCCTTCCAAAGTGCTGCGATTACAGGCGTGAGCCACTGCGACCAGCCTAAGTTTTTTTACTTTATAAACTTAAAATTTTTGGACTCTTTTGCAAGAACACTTAGTGTAAAACACGAACACATTGTATAGCTGTCCAAAAATATTTTTTTCTTTATATGCTTATTCTATAAGTTTTTTTCTATTAATATTTTTTCACTTTTTCAACTTCTTTGTTAAGAAAGAAGACATAAACACACACATTAGCCTAGGCCTACACAGAGTAGGGATCATCAGTATCACTGTCTTTCACCTCCACATCTTGTCGCAACGGAAAACCTTCAGGGGCAATAACACGCAGGGAGCTGTCATCTCCTGTGATAACAATGCTTCTTCCAGAATACCTCCTGAAGAATCTGTCTGAGGCTGTTTTACAGTTAACTTTTTTTTTTCTTTTAAGACAGAGTCTCACTCTGTCAACCAGGCTGGAGTGCAGTGGTGCCATCTGGGCTCACTGCAGCCTCTGCCTCCGAGTTCAAGCAATTCTCTGCCTCAGCCTTCTGAGTAGCTGGGACTACAGGTGCATGCCACCACACCCAACTAATTTTTCTATTTTTAGTAGAGATGGGGTTTCACCATCTTGGCCAGGCTGGTCTTGAACTCCTGAACTCGTGATCCTCTCACCTCAGCCTCCCAAAGTGCTGGGATTACAAATGTGAGCCACCACACCTGGCCTGTTTGTTTGTTTTTAAATATGAAAGCTATGATGTCACTGGGCAATAGGAATTTTTCAGCTTCATTCTAATCTTATGGGAACATCCTTGTATATGCGGTCTTTCCTTGACTGAAACATCATGATGTGGCACTGACTGTATTTCTATTCTTTTAGTTGTTTAAACTTGCAGACAATTTCTTGTTAACCATTCACATATCATAAATGTTGAAGATAAAATATAATGTATCAATATGATTTAATTGAGATAAATTTCAAAAACAGGTAACACTAGTAAAATTGTGCTGGAAATCATCTAGTGATTAGTCTAGATGCTGATATTGTTCTATTTCTTTGCTCTGAGGGCTGACTACATGATTTGCTTACGATTTGTGAACATTTTTTTTATGTTATGTTTCAATACAAGTCTTACTTTAAGAATTTCGCTGAGTCTTTACAGTTCACAGAAATGCAGCCACTGCCACCTCAGCAATGCCTTAAATCAGAGGCACCAAGTTGGATTGAGTGGCTTTTCTGTCTCCAAGAATAGCCCTTATTGGCTAGGACACAGAGTGCTCACTGGTGGACCCCTGCTAGTGTGTTCGGATGGCCTGGCACTACTCAAGAGGTGGCCCATTAGGCTCTTGCTGGTGAATGTGGATGAGCATGTGCAGTTTGTCACAAGCCCAAATATGCGAAGCCTCTGGCAGAAAGTCCCTGGTATGCGATTCCAGCCTGGATAAGGGCAGCGTCTCAGTGTCTCTGCAGTTACTCATTCACTGAGGATGTGTGTGTGTGTGTGTGTGTGTGTGTGTGTGTGTGTGTGTGTGTGTATGTGTGTGTGTTCTTCTCACCCTCCCCAACATTGTTGTCCCTGGAGCCTCTGTGAGTGACAGGACAGAGTGAAACGGCCTTGTTGAGAGGTAGAAAGGCTGCCAGCTGGCCCTGTTGTTGGCTTGGCCCCCAGGAGGCCCTTCCTGACACCTGGTCCCGTATGGCAGTGCATGCTCCGGGACATGAGCCAAGCAGTCCCTCAGAGTAACAGAAACACATTCCGAACTCTGTGGCCAGACCAACAGGAGGTGGCAAGCGAGGCGGGGTGGAGAGCCTGGCCCAGGAGTTCGGTGCATGTCCTCAGTGCTGCCCTCTTTCTCCCCCAGAGCCCTTCCTTACCTGTGAACGGAGCGCAGGCATCTCAGAGGTCTCTTCCAACGTCTGTCATCTCACTATGATGAAAACAAACTTCTTGTTGAGTTTTAGAAGTCTACCAAATTCTTTCCTCAAATCCGCTCACCCCCACTCCTGGCCTCCCTTTCGTACATCTTTTTATCCGTCATGGTCTAGATCAAGTTCGGCTCCCCAGATGAAGTCTCCCTGAGAGAATGTCAGTGATCTGCCATACTTGTCATTTAATTTATATTTTGTTATTTTTATCTATGTCTTAAAATTCCACTTGAGATTGCAAACTCCCTGATGAAAATGACAGCAGCAGTATCTTTGCATCCTCTGTAGCAAGGATTCCCAAATGTGGATTGACTGACCTTCAATGATTGCCTGCAACCAAATCACACAGTTCAGATTTCCACATCCAAACCCTGGAGATTCCAATTCAGAGATTTAGGATGGGATTGGGGAATCTACCTTTAAATAGCACCTGCAGGGTTTCCCATTCGAAGCCTGCTCTGAGAGCTCCTCCACCACTCCTCTGTATAGTGACTTAAGTGCCCAATATATGTAGGTGGAATCAGTAGAGGAATTTAATTTATCACGTTTTTTAGTCATCTAAAACTTTTCCAGAGTTCACAAAGTTGTAGCACATGAATCAAGACTGTGACATTTAATGAAAATAATGTCACCGAGTTGTTCCAACAGCATTTTCTAATACTTAGAAATGTTTTGTTCCATGAAGGTAAGATAGAAGATTTTGTTTCCTGAATTTTTTTTGGTGTTTGAGTTGAAATAGGCAAACTTTTTGGTAAAGACTTTTGTGGGATTTAACTTGCTTCTCTACGAAGTTCTTTGATGTCTTCCTCCTGTCCCACCTGCCTTCCACTTATAATTTCTGCCAGTTTAAGAGAAGTTATAAGCTTTTCTTCTCCCTTTTCTTTTCTTCCATCAGAATTTGCTATATCTCATACTCTCTATTTATTCCTCTATCCTTTCATTTAGTAAATGTTGACTGAGCACTGCTCTGTACCAGGTACAACGTTTAGCTCTGTGGATGCGGCCGTGAACAGAACAAGCTTGGCTTCTGTCCCTGTGGGATTTATGCTCTCAGGGGGGAAGGCAAATGTGATATAAATAATTACAAATATTAGCTAGAGCCTTGTAGTTTTATCTCATCTGTTAAGCTAATGACTTCTATTGGCTGCTAATGACTTAACATTTTATTCTTCCCAGATAACATTTGTGGCAAAAAGACTTTAGCACCTTACTTTGAGAAGAAAGGAAGAAGTGGAGGGGGAGGAGTTTCAAAAGGAGATCTACTTGTAGAGGTGACATTTTCTGACATTAAAAAAATCCTAATATGTAGCTAGGTGCCTGCTCCACCTGACCAAATTGACCTCTTATGCTAAGCAACATTGGTTTCAGGTTATTTGCATAAGATTGTCCAACATGCAGCATATGTATCCTAATGATGGGATGCATTAGGATATATGCTGCATGTTAGGTAGTGTTAGGTAGTTGAAGCAGATGTGGTTAGTGCCCTGAGCAAACTACCTTGGCATTTCCTGTTCCTCACTGTGCTGATGGCTTTTTACTGCAAATGCCTGCAACTCAGATTGCAGGAGCGGGCTTGCCCACCTACACAGCAGGCCTGCCGTGGTAGGGAGTTAATGGTCACATCCATGGGAGCAGCCTTCAAACAATGACAAAGGGAAGTTGGTGGGTAAAACTCTGAGGCTTATTTGCCAGCTCTCCCAGGAGGTCCCCAGTGACCCAACCCCAGACCCCATAATGCTCCCTGGACTGACTTTCCTCTCTAAAAGCTTGTTACCCAGCCCCCTGGGGGTGCTTCTTGGGGACACCACTCAAATAGATGGTTTGGTAGTCTAGTCCCAGTCTCAACTCAACCTAAAACAATGGCACATGGGCACATACTTTTATTTTAATGGCTGTGTATTTTAACGTGGATTAGAAAAAATATAAATTGCACACCGTACCTGTGATTTCATGGATATCAGTGAAGCTTAAGTTCAAAAAGTGAGTCAATTTAAACCAAAGTGGAAAGTAATGGGATTCAGGTATTTGACAAATCACAAAGGGAGAGTGGACGATTGTATTAGAGCTTGAGGTTGACTATAAACTGGAGTGCTTCCAACTTTCCACAATAAAGTCAAGGACACCAGTTATTTATTTATTTATTTATTTTTATTGCATTTTAGGTTTTGGGGTACATATGAATAACATACAATATTGTTGCATAGGTACACACGTGGCAGTGTAATTTGTTGCCTTCCTCCCCTTCACCTATATCTGGCATTTCTCCCCATGCTATCTCCCCCCAACTCCCCACCCCCCACTGTCCCTCCCCTATTTCC